>APFE030645865.1:39577-61854 GCA_000404065.3 Pinus taeda
CTATCTCGGCAAAGATCTTCAACGGGCAGAGATAACCAATAAAGAACACTGATTTTAGGCTAGTAAACTGATAAAATGATTTTTAATAAAATGATGGGGTTTTTCTGGGCTGTATGGGCAAAGAAACAGCTTGAGCAGAGAAATGTAATCAAGAACACATATTATCCCCTGAGGCAAGGTAGGCAAGAAATTTAACATCAAATTGAGATTAAATGGAATGGCAAGACTGCTGAGGAGCTGACAAGGGCATATGAATCCTTGTCAAACAGAAGAAAACATTAAATATGAACAAACTTATAGGCAGAGCATAAAATATTATGAATTCTACCTAAACACTTCATTTGTTCAATTGGAAATGATCATGAAGCGAAATGAAAACATAACAGGTTACATATGAAACAGAAGGAAAACTTATGCTAAATTGTCATACCACAGGAATCTCAGGGGTCAGAGCTGCATTTTTTTATTAAAATCTCTGTCAAAATCTGTACAATGAAAGCTTTGTTCTCCACCAGCTCTCAGAATTTTCTCTCTACTCCACTTTTCTAATTCTTTCAAATGATTATCTTTTTACATTAAATAAACTATTCTAGAAAAAACAACAGATTGACCCAACAATAAGGGCGCTGTTCCAACTGAAATTACAAAAAATTAGAAAAGGGCGTTTCATCTATTCTAAACATAGAACAATGTTCCTCTAAATCTTCTGATAATTGGCTAATTAAGAGACAAAACTAAACTGGAGCGCAGATCTCCATAGGATCAGGACTGAAGTCTTAAATCGAATCCCATTTTTCGCTGTGATAGATAGTCTTGACTTATTTTCAGCTTGCCACGTTACATTTGCTATTTTAATAAAACAACCTTTAAACTAAAATTCCGCCGATTCAACGCATGGTGACAACTGTACTGAGAGAGGTTTGCATGGTTGCACTCAACGTTTAATTCAGATTTATTTGTAGGAACGACCCAATAGCCAGAGTTATAATATGCCACTCATCGAAATCCGACACGTCCAACCACATGCAATATGGTAGCATCAGCGATAGCTCACAATCCGCCTTCTAAGAGCCACATTGCCCGTAATCCCACAAAATCTCCAAAGGATCAATCGCTCGCGGAAATCATGGAACAAAATCCGGAACGGGATAATGAGGCCAGTCGCTGGTAGAATTTGATTTCTTGTGTCATTGCGTTGCTGCTAGTAAGCAATGCCATACGGTGAAGATAACGAGTCACAAAGTATAGAAAACAATACGCATAACATAGATCACTATTTTGTGCCACAAAGTATAGAAGTATGATTCTGTCAGGGGATAGACGAGGTCTTTCACAGAGTTTATGCGAGATCTATTACAGAGTATGTGCGAGACCCTTCAAAGTATATAAAACGAGATCCATCGTGCTGGCCATAGAGGTTAGACTATATAGATCAGTGAGCCATACCAAGAACGAGCCACAAAAAAATAATAAATAAATAAAAACCACTGTAACATGTGCGAGCTACTGTATGCGAGCTACATAGTCACTCCTATCACAGTCTTTGCCTTCCATTATCTCGTTGTGTCGCAACAATAATTTTCACAGCATAGAGAATATCTTCCTTGGGCACATAACCAAGAGGCTCTCCCAACCGTGGGAATGTGGTCTCAACACGAAGAGTTCTTCCCATGCCTCCTCCTACATAAATGTTAAAGCCTTGAGGCTCCCCTGCTTCATCTGAAACAACCACAAGGCCCACATCATTGGTAAGGATGTCAACAGAGTTATCTATGGGTACAGTAACAACAACCTTGAACTTACGAGGCAGGAATTGAGTCCCATAAATTGGCTCTGGTGAATTTTCAAAATTTGTGCCATGAGAGTTATCGCTGCGAGCCTCTACAACATCTGGTGGATCTGTTGACATTATTTCCTCTCCATCTACCCATAAATCATAATAAGAACCTGTCTGAGGAGCAAGAAGAGCAGCAACTTTTTCTGTAGTTTCCTGAGCAAATAAATAATCTTTTCTAGTCAAATATGGTGCTACATGAGCTAGAACATTTCTATTCAAGTCATCACATGCTCCAAGTGTGGATCCCATATTTCTAATGATGGTACTCATAACTGTCTTCAGATCCTTCTTAAGCACGCCATGAAGTTGAAATGTCTGTCTTGTCGTAAGTCGAAGAGTTCCAATCCCAAACTCATCTGCAAGATCATCCATTACGAAGTAGAGTTTATATGGAACTTTCCCTGCCGGGTTCTTCTTTCGAAGCATGAACTGATAAGACTTGACTCCTTTAAAGCGCTCATCTCTGTTGTCTTGCTGATAGCTTCCATGAAATTTAATCAGCTGTGTTGCAGCCTCATTGACATTTGGTGCTTCTGTCTGTAACTCTTCATTCAAAGGATACCGTATCTAGTTACTCTGTTCCTTAATAATTTCAACCTTGCTGCGCTTAGTCTGTGGTGTTGCAGGTGGCTTGACTGGCTTAGCAATAGTCATCGTTGGCAGAATTTTGCATATGTCCTAGACATTCCATGTTTAAATTTCACTGCATGTTATGCTAATAAAGTGAGGGCCTCTCGCAACCAATGGCTGTGCCCAATCTATTTGCATGAGACTTTATAGACACTTCAAAGGAAATTCGACCCAGACATGAATGCTCATATCCCAGAGCCAATATAAATTCTGACAGAATCAAGTCCCAGGCATGTAATGGGTCCAATATGTTCACGAAGGAAAAATTCAGTTCTCTAGAAAATCCTTGCTAAGCAACAGTTTGCCTCCATCTGTTTGAGGTGGTTCAGCAGCTATTCGTGGAAGAGAAGCTATAGGAACTAGACCCTGTATGCTGACACAATAGTTATCCCAACTCCTTTAAGTCTGGTCCATGCTTCAAAATCACCTCGGATCACATTCCTCTGATCAATAAGAAGCAGGGTATTCCCAGCGCTAACACAATCATTTGATTCAATCGCTGTGACAATGAAGTTTGTTTGGGATTTCCAGTGAGACCTCTCCAAATAGCTTGTAACTTGCTTTGCCTCTGATTACTGATGATGTTTTGTTTTCTTCTGTTTGTGCTTTTGCAGAGATAGGAGCTGAGGAAGCTGCTGCCGCCTTTTGAAGAGCTGGAGAATTTGATACATATTCTAAAACACATTTAATGATTTCTTCTTCAAAACAGGGTTTTGAAGAAGAATCAATCTCACACTGTCATACAAGACGGAGTCTAACAGGCCCCAAGGCTCACGCCTGACTCAGACCTCATCTGCCCCAAAGCAGGCATTCGGTCTGGTACTCAATGACCCCGAGTATCTCGCAAGACTGGCCCACTCCCTCCACAACTACTAAGGTGCACAGCGCCAGGCATCGAAGTCCTTTACATTCCTTCCAGACTTCGGCATCCCAATCCAATAACAAGCACCTAGCCTAGAACCTCAGGGACTTGGCCTCCTCAAGATGGTCCCATAGCTCTTCAAGAGCTATACTCTAGAGCTATACACAAGACAAAGGAACCACTGGCATATGTAGTGTTGATTGAGTTTGTCCCCAGCCCATATGGTGTTACTTATTCTCCTTCGTGCGTATGGGCTTGTACAAGATCATCAAATAAACCGGTCCTCTCGGCCCATTTGTGGAGTCCTATGGATCATCACACCTCAACATGCATCCAATGCATTAACCATACCATCTTAGTATCATAGAAAATAATCCACATGCCAAGTCGTGTATGGCATCATAAGAACATTTATTATTGTTAATCGCAACATTAGCAGTAATAATGCATTGCATGCTTATGCATGTCATAAATTTGTACGCAACTATCGCATGCTTCACTTATACCATTAACATAGTTATATCAAAGACGTATCATGACTTCATATGTCAATAATCTTCATTTTATAGCATTATAATTCCTATGCCACGTTATACATATCATATCCATCATGAGTATGGAACATTAAATACCTACTTAATAAATGAATATGTCAATATATCTTGACATAACGTCATAATACCTATTATCACTGTAAGAACCATATGTACATCATTATCTTCCTATGATGATATCATGAAACATCGTCAATATGTTTTCCTCAAGTTGTCAATTACTTTTCAATAATCATTTCCACTTCTTTCTACTAGGTAGCTGATCATTTACCCCCATCGGTATAATCATCTAAGTACATGAGCCTCATCATCTTGAGTCTTAATTTCTCGTTAGACAATCATTATTTAAATTAAAATCCCTTGGTACTCATCATGATTTAATTTTATATCATGCTTAATTACTTGCATGAGGATTTGTTGATCGATGTTGACTTGTTTAACAATTAGCACTTCATCCAAAGAAATATTTTCTTATCTCGTCGAGTTCGTCAAGTTCGTATCTCGATACCACTTGATTGTTTTTTCATAAATTGACCCCTTCCTCAAGTTGGGCAAAAGACTCTTATTAAATAGTATCATTATTTTAGATTTTGAAATAGTTGGAAACACTACTACCATCCTTGTCCATGAAAACTTAAATGTGAGGTGTTATGTGGAAACAACCTCTTTTAATTGACTTTTACTTCTTTGTCACTATGTACACAATCCTTCTCACGGTATCCTTATAAAATTTCTAGCAACATTCTTTCCTATATCATCCAAGTTTATCATTACTTGGTCATCATGCAACTTCATACATTACTCTTTCCCAACATGGGTAATACCTAAAAAATAAATTCATTAAGATAGTTACCAAATGTAATATGCTTATCAACATAATAAAATTACTTGATCATATGTCTTGTTATCCATAATTCATTCATATAGTTAGTCACCTATGGAAAACTTTACAATGTGGCTCTCCCATTAGAAGGAAAATTGTTATAGATGTTGTCACGCACACAATTTATCCTTTCCAATCATTTTATCATACCGTCCAAGTTCCGTAAAATTATTACCATAATTATTCAACTTCATTGGTTGATTGCCAATAGTGATAGCTTTAGAGTACCAAGTTATGTTTATACCAAATTCTTCCATTATGTTCCAAAATACCACAATACTCTTCTTTTGTGTTCCAAAATAGGTTGTCTCTTCTTACTGATTTATTATCTTTGTTGTGATACTTCTTCTTTACCACCTTAAATATCTGATCCAAGTTGGCCATAATCACATGAACTATCATTAGTTATCATCCTTAAAAAAATTGCAAGTTTTTCCTTTCCATTTCTCTTTAGACAACTTTAACCATTATATGCAATTGACCTTGAATCACGAATCTCATGTAACATTATACTCAACATCTGAACTTTAATCCAAATCTGTACGATTTGCCACTGAGACTAAAATATACCATCCTTTAGCTTGATGATGTTTAATATACAAATGATATGAATAGTAAATGAGCAGATACATGTAATCTGAATGGCAATTGCAATGCAAAATTAAATTTATTAGAAGATCATATTGAGAGAGTTGTGTTCTCGCAATAATGGACTAGAGAAATGCCAAGCAACTGCTATTGCTAAAGGAAAATAAATCAACAAATAATTAGTGAATGATATGATCTGCATTCATAGAATGTTATTTATGTGTTTTTAGATCAGATTGAACCATAAAATAATGAACAGATGCAAGTGAACAATGATCAATTAAAGGTAATAAGATATTAGAGTTTATCCATTGTGAATTGAAACAGATTTCACTATTTTAGAGCACTTTAATTGGTGACAATTTCAACTTCAACTATCCAATTACTTCAAGTGCTATGTAATTGTGTTGTAAAATGAACTAGTGGTGAGTGGTTACACCAGTATACCATATCAAAAGTGCGATCTTTCAAAGAATTATATATCGTCAATTATGGGTAGATTATCACCATCAAGATTACAAGATTATATACTTTTCCAATGAATACTATGACTCATTTAGAAGTTCACTTTGTGAATTGTAAATAGAAAAGAAGGTTGATATAGAGACCTTGTACGAGAAATAAAACACGACTGTAACTCAATATCAAGATTCATCACTTGAAGAAGCATAAAATAAGAACCAATATACTCAAGAATCTAATAATAATAAGGTTAATAAGTTATCTTTATTATCAAAGTTTATGAGTTTTAATAAGATATATTTTATCATAATTATCAACAATCACAATACTTAAACCTTAAATTACCATAAATTATCAACAATCACAAATTTTGTAGTATAAAACCATTGACAACATGAGTTAGAAGGTAATAATGATGTTAGAATAAAACTTAGAGAATTGTCTCAACCCATATTCGAATGACTAAAGCTTAAGAATATTTGTGGCATTATTGTGTTAAAAGGTACTTGAATTTCGAAAGAAAATTTATTCATCATTATATGTCACACCAATATTAATTCTACAGATTCATGATTTTTAAGGATAAATCAGACTCGAAATTTTGTGTTGTAGAGTGAAATATTTAAGTATCTGTTTAAGCAATCATAACTTACGTTAGAAGAATTAAATGGATTACTTTTAACAAAATAAATTGTTTAAACAAATTTATTGAATGTATCTCGAGATTCTTATCGCTGTTAAATGATTACTCTAAGGAAATTTAAGAAATAAAACAACCAAAGAAATATTCCGCACCAAAATCATTTTATTAATTATATGGCTTGCCTGCAAGCACACTCACGAAGACAACACCATCCCTTAAATTACAATACATTTAGCCATATTAATTTCCCGGATAAGATAGAAAATTTCCTGCATAAGACATAAGATATAAGACATATGATTGTAAGCTTGCGACTATGGCTATGCATGTTCCTGCAAATTCCATTGTTCCTTTTGACAACAATGTCAAGAAATTTGCACACATATAAGATCAATAGTACCATTTACACCATCAATAGTACCATTTCCTCATCCAAGGTAGGTAATGGTTCCTTCAACAAATTATATAAAACTGGTATTTGTTTATAATCGTTTATCCAAGTATTCACCCTACTAGTACCATTTCTTAAGGGACACCCTAACAATTTTGGCAAAGAGCCTAGACATAATGCCTTTATTATGCAAAGTTTGTGGGAAGTTTTCATCACTAACCCAAATGATTGGGGGATAATAGGCGAAAGAAGAGGAACCCAGGGAGTCTTGATTTCAAGCACAAGGATACAGGTGTTGCGTTGTGGATTAATAACATACATACTCCATCATGGGTCAAATCCATGTTAGCCATATGGGATTCTAGAATGAAGGTTCCGGAGGAATAACAGGGAGCAGAACTTCTCCATTGACAAGATCATACATTTTTTCTTTCTTTCTTTTATACTCAAGAAATGGCGTTTGCCAATCATCACATGGCTTAACCCACAGAGTAGCATGACAAATAACCTTGGCAGAGAAGCTTACATAGATTTAAAGGGGAAAGCTAACACACGAAAACCATATCGAAGCATTTCAAAGCGGAAATTAGATGCAAAATCTCTGAAAAGAAGTGTCGAAACACCATATATTTCAAATTTTATAAATTTCCTCACATATTTCAGCCAAAAAAACAATTTCCAGGGTGCCTAAAGAATATAAATGCAACCATATAATTTCCAGAGCAGTTGTTGCAGAGTTTTAAAGATTTATTTATTTTTTATTTTTTTTTTAACTAAGAGATAAACAATTTATTATTTAACCATAAATCATATTCCAAATTAACTAGTTATTTAACCAAAAACCCATTCTTAAGTAAATATGGTAATACAGTATATGACTCATGCCTTTGGTGCAACGGTAAGATGTTGGCTTTGCACCGGGCAGGTCGCGGGTTCAAACCACGCGCCCGACCAAACATTTAATCCAACAACCCATACTTAAGTAAATACCAAAAACCTATGATTTAACTAAAATTTAAAATTTATTTATCAAAAACCCATAAATTAACTTAATACCCAATTCTAATCAGCAACCCGCAAGAAAACTAGTAACTTACACTAAAGCATTTCAAACGGTAAGACTGTGCACTGCTAGACAGTTAGACTCATGGTCGAATCCGGCAGAGGCCAAAATTTCATTCACCATACAATATTTTTCTTCACAGGCTCTTGTATTGAGGGGCAAAGATGGCAACAGAATTAGTCAAGATCATATTGCTTCCAGAGGGCAGAAAGTGACTAGAGGTCAATGAAACACGTTGGTTTATATATATATATATTATATATATTATATATATATATATATATATATATATATATTATATATATATATATATGAAATTACATATATGATTAATAAAAATAAAAATAAAAATACAAAGAAAATCATTGGCATGTAATAAACAGTGAAAGAAAATGTACTTCCAATACCTAGACGGCTTATAAATCTTATCTCACCGCCTATTAATTCAATCAAGCATCAACCAAGCATCAGCTGATACTGAGGCCAATGGTAATACTTAGGAATTGGTTGGGGTAGGTCAGGAGGTCAAATCCTGTACCCTCTAATTTCGAGATGTAGAGCTGTCTGCTTGCATAAATGGGGTGAAAACTCGACGTTGTGCGGGCAAAGGAATTCCAATTCCGGTATCCTCTGCACTAACTGCAAGCTTTACAACATCTGTCAACCTTGCAATCCGCACTCTTCCATCAAATTCAGAAAGTAATTCATCACTGCCAATTTCATGTAATATCTTGAAGGATTCCCAATTGTTTTTGGTATCTGCAGCGTCTGAACCACTCAAGGTATTGGACAAACTGTAGTTATTGATCCTCTCCAATTTAATTTCATAGGCAGAGAGCCTATGTGTTAAAACGTCAATTTCCGCAACAAGATGAACACAAACAAAAATGTGCCCATTCTCCGTAAACTGTAAAAACCATGTTTGAAGACGGCATTCAAAGCTTTGACACCAAATTAATCCAACAATAAAATGGTATTAAATGAAAAGCAAACATAGCCTCAATAGTTATTGAGATATGCCTAGAATTTACATATTCATGTTTAGTTGGATACTTCAAAAGTCGAAGTTGCACATTGCAGATAAAATATGTAACAATTTTGTGATTATGTGAAATGAGTTTATCAGAAATCATACAAGCATCGTAATATTGATCCATGTGAACATGACAATATTTAATAATGAAATTTGTCCATCAGAAACAGAAGGCATAAGCAGTGAAAGGCACGGGGCAATTTAGAGTAATGCAAAATTAATATTCTTGATTTGATTCAAAGGATGCTAAATTAAATTAAAAAACAAAAAACAACAAAAACAACAAAAAAAAAACATATATGCATACATTTCGACTTATTTTAAGCATAGTTTCATAGTGTACGTCAATGTGAACTTGACAATATTTAATAATGAAATTTGTCCATCAGAAACAGATGGCATTATCAGTGAAAGGCGCCAAGCAATTTAGAGTAATGCAGAATTAATATTCTTGATTTGCTTCAAAGGATGCTAAATTAAATTAAAAAAACAACAAAAAAACATATATGCATACATTTCGACTTATTTTAACCATAGTTTCATAGTGTACGTCAATGTGAACATGACAATATTTAACAATGAAATTTGTCCATCAGAAACAAATGGCATAAGCAGTGAAAGGCGCTGGGCAATTTAGAGTAATGCATAATTAATATTATTGATTTGCTTCAAAGGATGCTAAATTAAATTAAAAAAACAAAAAACAACCCAAAAAAACTTATATGCATACATTTCGATTTATTTTAACCATAGTTTCGTGGTGTATGTCAATGAATCTGGTCATTTTTTAAAAATCCTAAAAACACCCTCCAAATCTCAAACGATCAGAGGATTAAATAGTTTTACTGCGACGTCGTGATTGGTCCCTAAGCCCTTATAGAAAAATAACTCTCCTTGCGGCTATGTATGTTCTATCGTTTCAATTCTCATATTAATTAATCGATTTGTCTAACAATTTTCTAAAATTATTTTCCATTAAGTCAGAATAGACCAATTTATCTTATGCAACCTTGTTGTGTTGATGTGGAGAATGGGTTGTGTTTCTTGTTGAATGTACAAAGAATTTAATAAAATTAAAAACAGATACGTTGATATTAAAACAACATATATTTAAACAATTGTTAAAAAATGGCTAACAAATTAATGAAAACAAATCAAAATTGCGGAAATCTAGAAACCCCAATTCCAAAGTTCAGCTACCGTGGAAATTAAATTGTAGGAAAATAAGCATCCTGTAACTTCAAAAACAAGTCAATTAAATATTCCGACAAAATAATTTTTTTTAGGTGCCCATAGGCCTTAAGGGTTGAGCCCTGCTCTGATACCATATGTAACAGTGCCAAAATAAATATCTAATTAACCTTCTAATCAATTTCAAATTTAAATCAAAGTGGCACTTACCTAGCTAAATAAACATGTAATTAATTAACTAAATTCAAACTATGAACAATGTTTACCTGTGCTTACCGGTGGTAGAAGTAGGCTTATCGGAACAAGGTTTTAGAGACGACTCTCCACCCAACCGTAGGCTCAATTGTGCAAGGATTTAATACAATTGGCTACTTCTGAACCCTCAATCAATGTACTACTGCCGGTGACTCCTAAGTCTTAGAACACCATTCTCCCAAGAGAATGAAAGATAGAATCTTGAAATGATGGAATGCCGGAATGCCTCTCATCTTCCTCACCATCTATTAAATAAAACAAACATTGGAAGGGGAACCACATGCACACACTCCATGTCTCTACATGCAACTTTCTTTTGATTTTTTTTTAACTTTCTTGTTTTATTTCCTTCTTTTTTACAATTTTCTTGTTTTATTTCTATTTATTCTTATTTAGAGCTTTAGTATGGTTATTACTATTTTTATTTTTATTTATTTTCCTTTGTATATATTTTTAATATCATTTAACACTTATGATCTATTATTTTTATTATTTATTATTAAGTGATTTATTTATTATTTCTATTATTAATTATATTTTTGTATTATTTATTATTTATTATTAAGGGAAAGGATATTACACACCATGTATGTTTTGCTCTGGCTATCAAATGTGGATATGTTAGAGCGAGGGCAAGAATGAAATGCACGGAGAATGGGGATGAGGTCAACCCATGATTGAAAACATGTAGAACGGAATACAATAATGTAACAACAAAACGATAAAAAACATGCCTACAAAAGGGTTAGTGAGCTAAAACCATCTCAGCCATATGAATAGGAAAGTGCCATCAATTCACAATAAGTTTCCGGCATAGCATGAAATAAGAAAGCAAATATTCAAAGGAAACACACAAGCCATAAGCCACAAATTAGTTTGTTAACATATTGCCCACGTGAAAGCACACGTACAAACACAATGGAAGTATTAGGCAACCACTATGAAGATGCACGAGAATCAAGGTCGAAAGCGAAGAAATTCTCATTATTCATGTTGCAAGTTCAAGTACATCTCTTGCAAACCATCAAAGCCCAATAATGGAACATGAGTTATTCATACCAGATTCAAAGTAAAATCCTAGCATCACCATAACTCACCCTATTATCTACCAAGTGTTGTGTGCCTCTAGCTCTTTAAGCACGAAACGACTACCTAATGCTAGCCTAGCTCAAGTGCTGAAGTCCCTTCTAATAAGGCATGAGGGTATATTTATAGAAATGAGGTGAGTGTTCACCTACCATGACCTTTCACCTACCCTCATGACTCTTGGACTTCCTCATGACTCTATAATGTCTAATGACTTTTGGTAAAATATGACAAAATCATATTTACAACAAAAGGAAGCTCAAGAGGAATCCACACATGCTTTGAATAAACTGTCCTAGAAGCTTGCATGGAGTCAATTCACTTGTTGCCACCTTTGGTTCTTCATCAGCATTAACATTCTCTACCTTTAATGATATAATGAAGTACATGACATAGCTTCGGGCATGGGAGGAGCACGTGGGGATGCCTTGAATACCTTGTTGAGTCATTCTATAGAAAGGAAAACCCTAGTTGCGCAGCAGTAAAATTAATAATTGATATAATCACCAAGCCAATAATAGTAATTTTGAGGGTAAATGCTTTCAAAGCAACCCAACCTTCAATATGGGGTTCCTTGTATGCTTCTTACCATATGCCAAACTTGGGATAAATTATGCCTAAAACATCATGTCCCACAAATAAGCTTAAATAGGATAAGGCATCCGAAGTCAATAACTTCATGGGGTTATCTTTATCAGTGTGGATCTAATTTTTCCTGAACTTTAAAGACTAATGCATCAACAACAATCCCTACACACTGAAATTCATATAGTGTGTTATAGTCGAATTGTTTATAAGGAGGTCCTTTTTCCTCCGTGGGATGTAGGCCATCAACAAGTGATTCATACTTCAAAAGAGAAGACAAGTGAAAAAATATAGGTTCATGATAGTCCTTTAGCCATGCTGCAACAATAACATGAGTGCCGTATTTTGAGCCTGCAACCAGCCACACAAAATCTTTGGCAAGCCAAAAGTTTTGTTGAATAAATAGAATAGTGAATATCCTATACCTACAGAAAACGCATTCCCTATATGAATGTTGTATGACAGAAAAGGCATGACCAACACAATTGCTTCTTTCCCATCACCATGAGGTGCTCTTATATCCCAATTACATTTACCCCTGGAACAACTGAGTTATTTTTGTCCTACTCTTAATAGTTGTTTTTGCACTGTTGTAGAGAATCTACGAAAAAACATGATGGCTTGAAAGTCTAATATGGAGGAAGAAATTTTTGAAAATATGTATCTCCACCAACTTAACACATGCTCAAATAATAAACTCTGAACACCCATGTGATTTTCAATTGAAGCAAGCTTGAAGTTCATAATCTCTTTGGCTAGTTTATTTGCATCCTTTGTTTTCTAATCTGAATACCTAGGATTTGCAGATCCTTATAGTGTAGGAGGTATAATTGGAGAGAAAAGTCATATAAGCTCTTTACGTTTAGAGTAATATCTTCTTCCTTGGAGAATTTTATGTCGATGAATGTTCATGTTACCAAAGTATGTGTTCCATTAAATATCAAATGAAACAACTAATAATATTCCACGTGCATGATAGAATTTGAGCTCAATCCCTAGAGAACGGTGCTAATAAATGCCTACCCTACTCCCAACAATCACAAATATTGCCCATCACACATTACAGGCACTACAACTTGAGCCATACCATGTAAAAACATGTTTCAATAATCTTGGCCATTTGTATAGTGAATTGAGAAAGTGTCAATTTGCTACATGCTTCAGAGGAGAGGAAAATAATGGTTGATCAGCACACAGACTACATACTATTATGTTGTATTAGAAAAAATGAGATACATTATCTGGTCAATCGTGTAAGCCTCCAATTTGAATTGTTGCCATCTCCATCGACATTTGGTGGTCATGGTGGCAAGTGCATTGAAAGAAATCTCCTTTGGCCATAAGGAAATAATCTGTAGGTGCTTTTAAAAGGTCATTTGAGCTTGGCAGTGATGTTGATTTTCTTTTGAGAGCCTCTTCCAATAGCAATAAGCTTACAAGTCCAATTGCAACCTCGCCTCAAGCCAGATTCAATTCTAGTCGTAAATCACGAGCCCTAGTGAGAAAGATGGTCCAACATCCAAGGGATCAAGCGAATAGGGGGTGTTTCATTTTATAATCAAAGAGCATTGGTAATAAAAGTCACAATTTTTGTTTATAGGGTAAGTTGTGTCCTTGATTCGTAGTTCTACGCAACTCACACTTTTGGATTACATTGCCATTGATACTTGTAAGTGCGACCTAGAATGGGATTAATGACTAAAGCTAGTCACATTTTTCAAGTACAGTCAAGGTCGCATCTTGGAAGTGTGAGGTGTCCTAATCGCATGTGATAGAGATAGATTAGGTTGCAGGTGGGACAATGATGGATGCCAGTTGCATTTGAGAATGCAACCCAGTGAAGCAAAATGCGGTTTCAATTAATCGCATCTAAAAATGCACTCGATGTCCATCATAGATGAGAACACAATTCGAGGAAGGGTAATGCGACTAAGGCAATTGCATCTGGACATGCAACTTAGCTAAAGATAATGTGATTGAGGAAAATTGCATAGTCAGGATGTGATTGGGTCGCATTTTCCTTTGCTACCAAGTCATTATAACCACAATTTCACCAATCTGATTACAAAATAGCTATAATTTCACCAAGTTGTTGAATTTTTGTATTCTTGTTAACTAGAAGTAATCTCTGGTAGTTATGGTTATCCACTAGGAGTGATCCACTCATGTTGAGACCTGAACATTATAAATGAAATCTTCTTTTTGGGAATAAACAACCCTTTGTCAAAAATTCAACATGGTAGTAAAACCCTCCAACATCACATTGGTTGTTGCTGAAGCAGGACTTAAATCAAAGAATGACATAAACCTCTATAAAGAAGGTAAAGATCATCACAATTGTCTGACCGTTTTTAAAGAGGAAAATTGAAATCACCTGTCATTTACCACATTTATTTTCATCTATGGTAAGTTATGCTTAGCCCTGAAGAAAGCATCTAGTTGTGGTATTCATATTTTTGGAAAAGAAGAGAATAAAGAAACAAACCAATGTGAACAAATTCCTCCATCACTGGAAAATTCCTCATAGCTTAACAATTCTAATATGTCATCCAACATCTTGTCATCATATAAGCATTCATTTCTATGGAATGGAGAAAGGTAACATCATATGGTGTTAAAAATGGAGATATTGAATAGCTTCATATTATATCTGAAGCATGTGTAAAGACTAAAATTATGAGGAATTTGTCCCAACAATCCAAGTGAATCCTTTTGAGAAGATGTGCTAATTTCCTGGAGAGGCATACTTCACTTTATGGATGTGCTTCATTGAATTTGAAAGAGGGGACATAAACATCCATGTATACTAAAAGAAAATCTTGAATTGTTTGAGAATCATGAAACTCCCTAGATGATTAGCTCATGGGCATGTAAAACTGGTGGCATACCTAATATGAATTCCATATTTCCACTTGAAATGGAATTTCCTTTAAAGTTGTGAATAACGTCAGGAAAGCAGGCTCCTCCAAGGCATGATTATAATGCCACACATTATTCTTCCAAGGTTTTGTCAAATGACGAAATTCATTTCATATGTAAAACCTTGAAACACTACCCTAGATGGCCAAACATAATATGAATTAATAAATTATGTGGCATGATCTTTTACAATCTTAAATGCTAAAACTTTAAATGCATAATGGATTGTAAGCATGAGATAGAACAATGAGATGTTGTAAAATTGTAAGAGGTGTTTCTGGATGACTTTGCAACTATATGTGATATGGATACTTTAAATGACTTTATCCCAAATATGTGAACAAACATTTTCCTCATACCAGTTTAACCCTCAAGCATATGAATTGATTTAATCACTGAAGGTGGTATTGTTATGCAATACAATTCCAATCATGGTCATGCAACCATTATGTTGAGGAATCAAGTTAAAGTTGTATCTTAGAGAGTGGGAATCAAGGTAAAACATGTCAAGAAAATTTCTCAAACCCTAGAACATGAACCAACGTGATTCCAGACAGATAAAAGCAACATAGATCATGAGAGTATAAGATCCCATTGATTTGATGGCAACTAAGGCATTGAAAGGTTTGACCAATTCAAAAACACAAATGTAACCATTGGAACCTTGAAAAGCATAGGGGGACCTAAAATTTGGTGCTAGGCTAAAATTTTGGGTGTTGTTGTAGCCGCTACAACAATTGGTGAACCACTAGTAGAACCCAACATCTCTGCATTTGTCCCTACAACAGAGCAAACCTCGTTAATAATGCAAGAAAGTATTGAACTAGATGTTGTGGGTACCACTTGGGTTACGTTACCTCTTATAGATGTGCCATCCATCTATCTCGTAGCTAGGTCTTGTTGTTCATTACACAGTGAAATAAGAGCTCACATGTGTAAGACTTTGATGATCGTGTAGAGAACAAGGCAAAGGATTTATTGTATTCAGAATTAAAATGAGTTCTCAGTGTTGCTCCGCTACCAGCAGGCCTGTTCAATACTTCAATGGAGTCACTCAAGAAAACACAAGCATTGCTTCGCTACCAGCAAACCTGTTCAATACCCCGACGAAGTTGCTTGCATCACCTCTTTGCGCAGGAAGCCTTTCTCACCCTTTCACCCTTTATTTGATTGAATTTCTTTTGTGTGCACATTGGCATCGTTTATTAGGTGTTCATTGCGCTAGGGAAAATAAGGGATCTCGACTTATTTTACGAGTAGGAGAGGTTGTTCCTTGTTTTCAAGAAAGGATTTTTCAACTTAGGTTTTCCCTCATGCCACATTTCCATTTCATATCTCCAACTGACAAGTGGTTAGTGAAAGCATACCATTAAATATTCAAGGCCATGCCAGATACAGGGTTCAAGTTACAGATGTAGGCCATATGAACTAATTAGGGTTCCCCATGGGCACTTGTTCGTATTTTCCTCTTTAATGGGTCACACTCATAGGAATTATGTTTGGGGCATAATTTTAATAATTGGATATATTAGACGTTGCCTCTTGTGTTGGAAAAAGTAACTATGTTCGGTCTTCAATAATGTACTTAAGTCATTATGTAATGTACTTGTCAAAAGAATAAAGAAAATAATAATAATTATTATTATTATTGTGACTTATTAAAGCATTTTCATGCTTGGGTCACCATGTTTTAGGTCAAATTCCCCATTGAGGAATTATAGGATTTATTCTGAGTCTATAGGATTACTGTATATTTAAAGAGACCCTTCTTGGGATTTTGAATCATGTAAAAAGGTTAAGTATTGAGTCAAATACGAATTATGTAACCTCCACACCATGTCGGCCTAAGGGAAGATCAAGTTAACCTAAGACCCTATTTGACCCCACAAGAAGCCTATAAAAGGAAGGACATTGAATTCATTTGGAGCATCACTTCTCATTCTCTCTCTATTGGGCAGAAGTGTGAAAATATGTTTGTTGGGCAAAAGTGTGAAGTAGGAAACTGGGAAAGTTTGTTGTCGGGAAGCCAAAGTGAATGCGAGTTTGGGGAAGTATAAGGAGTCAAGGAAAATAAAAAATTTGGTGGTGGTCTATCTCTGTTTCATGCTTTGGATTGGGATATCGAAGTCTTCCAAGTTAAACTGCGGTCGGAAGCTATTAGCTACTGCAAGTCCTTGCATAGTCGAAGTTGATGGGAAAGAGGTCAATCTTCTAGAGGCTGAGTTGGTGTGGAAAGAAGGTCTGGTCAAGGTCTAAGGTGAAGAGTCTCAAAGAATACTATTGAAAGGAAGAATTACTTTCACTGGGTTTTCCCCTCGAGGGGGGTTTTGCGCTAGCCTGTGCCTACATCTTGTGTTCATTGTTTTATGTGTTGTTGCTTTTGGTAATTGCTTGATGATCTAAAGAAAGAAGATATAAATAATCATAATAATAAGAAACATAGCAAGTAATTATAAAGATCTAGAAAATCTTTACTTCCTTTCTAATTTTCCAACATGGAATTAGAGCTTTGGTGAAGAAAGAAGAAAAAGGCAAATCCATTCATAGGCACTATCTCAGGGAAAGAATCCATTATATTCAAGGAAGATGTCTAACTCAATCAAAGGTGGGAACAAAATTGAAGGAACATCTGACTTCAAATCCTGGAAGAAGAGAATTGACCTAATCCTCGAGAAGAACAAGGTGCTACACTTGGTTAAAGGAAATGTAAAGAAGCCTACCGAAGAAGCTAGTGATTTTGACAAAGCAAAATTCAATGATTTAAAATTAATGGCTATGACTCTGATGGTGTTGATTTGGGGTAGCATCAGATGTGCTCTAGCCACGAAATTTGGTAGAGAGGTTGGGGCATATGAGATCTCCAATACCCAGAAAGGATTTGGGAAGATTCTAAATAGATAAGGAGATATTAAAATAATTATTATTTTTAATGGAGTCTCTAAGTCTAAACTTAGGGAAAATAAAATATTATTGTGTATTAATATGAATCTATGTTAGAGTGGTCCAAAAGACATGGATCAAGCCAGATCTAATCTTAGTCATTGATTAGGGACTTAATCTCGACCATTGAATCGTCAACAGGAAAAGTATAAGAGGAGGCTTGAGGGTCACTTGGAGGGCACACTAGATGATCAGTCATTCTATTCTCTAGAGCGGGGTTTGCTAAGAGAGATAGAATCAATAATTGGGAGAGTAGCTAAGGGGCATTGAGTACAGAGAAATAGAGAAGGCATAGATTTTTCCGGGAGAGCAGCGTGGTAGCCAAGGAGAGTGACGCAGAGCAAGCAAAGGCTCACTTAGGGCCACACAAATGCAGCCAAGTGCTGTGTAGAGCACCAGAGAGGCCAGCGTGTCTGACGCAGAGGCCCAGAAAGCTAACACAGGGCTTCTTGGGGCTGATGCAGGCCAGGAAAGGCTGACCCAAGGCCAGAGTGAGACAAAGAGGGGTTGATGCAGTCCAGATTGGGAAAATGCTGGGGTTGTAAGAGCAATTTTGTGCTGAAGAGCTGCCGAAAGGATTTTTTGGGGTTTCAGCCAAGAGATTTCTCTCAAACTATGCTGAAACTGGGTAGGCTAGTTTCAGCGCCTAGAGTGTACTTTGATATTGCTTAATAAGAAAACCCTCAGATAGTTGCACCAGTTTTCCCGCATTGGGTTTTTCCGGGGTCATTGGTCCAAAAATAGTGGTGTCATGTGGTGTGTTTGTTCTTGTTTCTTTTAGTTGTTGATCTGTAATATGTTGAGCATGCATTGGTGTTTATTTTCAATATTTACTTTGTAAATAACTTTTTAAAGAAAAATAACAAGTAGGTAGGAATAAAACAGAAAAAATGCATGAAGGGTTTCTAAATTAAATAAAATTAGAAACTTCAAAAGATGGTAGAAGGGATAAAAGACAATCTTGTCCCATTCATAGCTAACATCGATTATGCTCAGGAGATGTATGAAGCCTTGTTGAAGTTGTTCGTTATTAAGAACATTGGTTAAGTAGCAAGTTTGAAGAATGAGTTGAGGAATATGAAGATGAATAAAGAAGATATTGTGGAAACCTTCTTTGTGAAGATATCTAGACTCAGGGATGATCTTTCGGCCATTGATGAGATTGTTCTAGGCAAAGAATTGGTGATCACTGCTATATTAGGATTGCCACCCTCTTGGAGTGCATTTTCTTCACATCTCAACAGTTGGAAGGTGGCTCCCACCTTTGAAGAATTATGGACCGCATGTAGTCAAGAATAATTAAGGATCTCAATGGATGCCAATCCTGAAGGAGTATCAAATGCTTATGTTGCTCATCATAAAGGAAAGAGATCGAAGGGACCAAGAAAGAAAGTTGACATGTCTAAGATAGAGTGTTATCAATTTCATAAGAAATGTCACTACAAAAGTGACTGTCTCGAGAATCCAAAGAATAAGAAGAGAGGAAAAGAGCAAGCCAGCTTTGCTGAAGAAGGAGACTCGAAGAAAGTCAAGCTTGAAGAATCTAACATTAGGGACTTGTTGACCACTACGTGTCAACGACCCATAGTAGTACACCCCCTTTTTTGCAAAAAGGATAGCTCTTGATCGACATGTCTATGCCGTTCAACTATCATCATCAGCCTGATCATCATGTTATATTGTAAACCCTTTCTGCATGTGTAAATTGTAAATAATCTTAGCAGATCTATGTCATGTATGTAATTGCCTAGGTAAACTTATTTTTCTAGTGACAATCTACATTACGGGAGGTTTTTTTTTGTCTCACCGATCCATTCTTGGATGGTCAATAGAGTTTTCCTTCAGCCTTACCCCAAAGCCGGAATGGATTTTGTCACTGGGATCTTATGGGATTCCTGGTGTTCTAGATAGAATCTATGTAAAAGTGATTTCAGAATAATCCTAACTATTTGGTTAGGTTATTTTATTACAAATTGCTTAATCTGCTAGATTATATTTGTGTCGCAAAATTGGGTAGTCTGTGAGGGTCCTTTTTAGATGGGTTTTCCCCCTTGAGATGTAAAAAATGTGAAAATCATGATATAAAGTGTCCTGAAGGTTGGAAAAATAATTTATCCTCTCATAGGTTAATTAATTAAATTTTCTGACCAAAATTAATTAAAATCATAAGCCAGAAATTTAATTAATTATAAGTCCTAAGTAAATTTAAATTTTCCAAAGGCAGAATTCGTGGGTCCTTAAAATTCAAATTTTAAAAGGTCCCAAGACTTAGGCAAACTAATTATTTTGCTAAATTTTAAGCCTTTGGGTCATGGGGTTTAAGTCAAAGTCAAATTTTTCAGGAAATTAACTCAAAATTTTTATTTTTGAGTTAACTAAAATGCATTTAATTGAAAAATTCGAATTTCCTCAATAATTTAAAATTTCGACGGATGAGATTAAAAGAAATTTTAATCCTCATCAACGGTCGAGATTGTTTTGACGATGATCACTCGAATTAGTCGTTGGAGGATTTATCTTTAAATAGGAGGTCATTTGTCAGTCAGTTCATCTGATCTCTGGATTGTGTTCGAAGCTCTCAAGCTCTCTTGTACACTTGTTTGAATTAATGCAAAAGTCTTTGGGGTTTCAACGTGTTGTAGTGTTCCTCTTCATGAATTTATGGTAACATTGTTTTAATTTATGCTTAATATTATGTGAAAACTATCAATCAATAGCTCTCTTAAAATAATCTGAATACAGGTATCTTATTCAGTTTGTTGGATCTAGGGTAACATTTTTAATTTTGATTGAAGTAGCAGTTATCTCTATTTCTTCAGAATTTTATTGTTATTCTATTTCTCTACTTGATTTGATGGTTGTTCCAATGCTTGTAGAAGATCTCTCAGGTTCTCATTGGGAGTTTGGGGATAGTTCTCGGTTGGACCAACCAACTCTCAACACATATTTTCTGAAGAGCCTACTTCATATAAGCCTGAGGATTTATCTAACGATAATCGTTTTTCTGCAGGGTGTTTTTGGGCTAGTACCTCTCTAAAATTTCAAAATCTTTTAAATATTTTGTAGAAATTTTGATAGAATTGGCTATTAAGAGCCTTAGATTATCAGATTTGGGAGTGGATTTAGACTCATACTCCTTAGATCTGATCTGTAAATTGTTTGTATAGATTTGTAAATTATTTGTATATATCTGTTATTGTTATAGAAATTTTTGGGCACTGCAACCCCAATCATACATGTCCATAAACCAAGGGCACCTAAGTCCCTAAAAGTGTTGCTTCATGCCTTAAAGGAACAAGGTCAGCTGATTACATCATCTCCCAGAAGTTCTCCACAGAAAACTCCTCAGAACTGGTCAAAACTGGACCATACAGAATGCCCAGTGCAGAGGGTGCGATGCATCTCACCTGTTTAGTGTAAAGGGTGCGATGCATACTGGAAAGCCCTTCTATAGGGTGTGATGGGTGAGAGTGGACAAATGGCAGAGACAGTTTGCAAGGTGGATGATCATGGAATCTTCCAGAAACTTCTCCTGTGACACTTGCCTCTCTGAGTTCGCCTAGGGATGAGTAAGAGATCATCAATCTCCAAGTGGAATCAAGAACTATCAGAGAGAAGACACTAATCAAAATCCCAGAAGCTGACTCACCCCCCTCCAATCATCTATATATGGATCCCTCATCACAGAGATCAGGAGGCTGGAATCTTGTATCTTGTAAGGAAGTGTTGTTGGTTTCCTGGTGCAACATCATAGTGTTGGGCGATCTAAGCTTTTCATGAGGTGAAGAAGGGCTTTCATGCTGAGAGGATGACGCTGGGTTAGAACAATTGGTTGTAATCCTCTTTACTATTCTTGATATTAATAAAGCTATTCAAGTTTTCCTCCACATTCTCGTATGTTTGATGATATATGCATTTGTGTGGTCAATACATATCTGGTCTTGTATTGCTTATGATTGTAGATCTTTGTTCTTCGATAGTATTATGCTGCTTTGATTCCACAAGTGCTCTTTGAAGCTGGGTAGTCGAAGAAGGAGAGACGAAGATCTATCAGAAGGGAGAGGAATCAAGCGAGGAACCAAGCGCAACACTAAGGTTGGTGTCCTTTGTTCCTCTCTTATCTACTTCTCATAAAGGAAAGCGAAACTAGTTTTAGTTTGTTTGTCTCTAAGATAGCTACCAGTCTTAGTGGGACTAGCAGCTCCGAGTGGACACTAGATTTCCTGATAACAAAATGGCGACTCCGCTGGAGAGTGAATAGATTATTTTCTTGTCTCTATTTGTTTGTTTTATAAACTTACAGATGGAGCCTGAAGTCAAGCCAGCTAGCCTTCGAACTACATTTTCTATGCAAG
>APFE030645865.1:61904-133269 GCA_000404065.3 Pinus taeda
ATAACTTATTCCTATTTCATAGGGCTTTTATAAAACCCAAATCACAAATCTTAAAACATAACTTTATACAAAATTTCATTTCCAATCCATGAGTATAGACTTTCATACTCATCATTTAATTCATAGAACCAAATCATGCACCTTTTACTTTAACGCACTCAATTCAGTACTTGGAAAGTATGAAAACCCAAACTTTGATGTGCGCCCTTGCTCTTTTGAAATCACTTCATATCCAGTGTATGCATGAAATAGTGCCAAAAGAAAAGCTGCTTCAACAGGTTGTATTTACCTGGCTGAAAGAAAAGTGCATCTCATCTGATATGTAAGATGCTTTTAGAGATGAGAATAAACAAGTAATAGGCTCTCCGGAAGGATTTCTATCTTCAAAGGCTGCTACAACAGTGGGCCAGAGTGGACAAAGTTCCAGTAGACAGGATTGTTGTAAGATGATGTGCAAGAGGTCACATGTAGCGACAAATAATCATGTTGATAATCATGCTGATGCTGTAGTTCTGTTTCCAATTGACGAGATAATACATTGGCATAATGCAATCAGAAAGGAAATTGTAGAGTAGCTCAGGCTCGCTTGATGTGACTTTGAAGCTTGTAGATGACCATCATTTCCCCCCCTGTCAGATACAAGGTGAGAGGATGGAGAAAACTCAACTGCAAGAATGTTCAATATTCTGGAACAAGTTCTGACATGTGTTTGGAATATCTTCTTGGCTATTGATGCCCATTTCCAAGAAGAGATCCATCCTAGATGAATCTTTGTTCTTGCAGGACGATTGTTTCTGAAGCATCTGTTTGAAGAATGATTGGTTTTATGACAGTGCTTACATGGATGAAGATCAAAACAATGATCTTTCATATGGCCAACTCGATCACAGTGTTGGCATTTCACGATATGTTGTTTTTGTTGCTGTGGAAGAGGAGCAGAGTCTGGAACAGCTGAAGCTGAACTGTCATGAAGAGTAGATGAACTGTCATAAATGAATCCAGCACTCTGAAACTGAATGGGCTTGGCATAGTCTGGAATATGAAAGGACAAGTCCTTGTCATATCCAAGACCGGTTCTATGCTTGTTGTGAACAAGCTGTTCCCAAGGTCTGATGATAGGCTTGGGAAGTGCAGACTGAACTTCTGCATCTGCATGTAACCTTGCTGCTTTGTTTGGTACTAAATCTGAATGAACTGTAACATGCTGCTGATGGGTGGTTATCTCAATGTTCTGAACAAAAATAGGTTCAGAATGGTGTCTATTTTGATGTAGCTCTACTTGCTGTAGCTGTGATTCAAGCTGTAAAAAATCAATCTTTTCTTGTGCATTTTGTAGACATGTCTGAATTTCTGAAAGAGATCCGTTTCTGATTTGTAATGTGTCATCAACAGTAGATTGTATAAGAGTTTTCATGAACTCTAATACTTCACTGATTCTGGCCATTTTTCTTCAATGTCACTTAAAAAACACAACTGAGGCAACAACAACAAAAAAATAATATTGTACTCTTACTACAAGATCTTGTAAGGGCTTGTCAAGTGGCAACAATGTCGCGAAAGTGGTTGATGGAGTAGGACCAATGCAAAAAATAAATGTGAAGATGAGTGATGTCCTCAACTTCAAACTTCAGAGCATCTGGCTGCTATGGAAATCATGCAAAATCTCTACAAGAAACTGCTCCAAAATCTCTACAAGGAACTGCTCCTAGAATGACTGCCAAAAAATGTCTTTAAAATTGCTTCAAATTCACTTCATAATGCTGATCAAATCTTCATCTTAAGACATTTCACCCACTCGCAATATTTTCACAATATTCAAACAGGAATTACACTGCTTTATTTAGTTTCAGTTTTCATAACAAGTGGGTACATGGCCTGTTGTAGGTGTGTTCTTTAAAAAAACATATGATTTGTGATCCAACTAATTTCTATAGGTTCGGGAAATAAACTACTCTGTCCACAGCCTCCTTAAATGACAATGATTTGTTAAACAGGAATTACACTACTCTGTCCACAGCCTCCTTTATCAAGGAACTTGGATGATTTCTATATAGCGTGGCATCAATCGGAATGACAGCGCTCAGACTTTTAAATCTTGCCATTATTTTGTACAAAATATTGTCCACACAAATGCATGACCATGTATTTAAAATTATATTCCACAAAGAAAATGATGCGCTATCAATATACTTGTACATTATCAGTTCCCGTAACAGGGCCTTCGTGCATTGTTCCCTCAACGCCTGGCAACCGAGAAGGATTCTCTACGGGCATATTATAATTTGGAACAAAAGGTGTATTAGCTGCCACACTTGGTGGAGTGGGCTCAGCATAACTCTGTGAACTTGGGAATGTGTTAGCATAATAGACTACTGAGTGTCCATCTGCAACTGTATCTACGAAACCCGCTGATTATGTTCTCAGAACCATTACTTAATACAAAACCAGAGAGTTAAAAAATATGACCTCTGTTACCATCACCATGGCAGAAGGCCACTTTCAGTGGTCGGTTTCTTCTCTGCCTGAATACCTTCCAGATTCACACAACGCTGGCAATAAGCTTTGCTCTGTCTGAATACATTCCAGATTCACACAACGCTGACAATAAGCTAAACTTCAGAAGGGCCTTGCACCATATATATCGATCGCCAACTAAACATGCATATACTTTTGATATATCCGAAGATATACTCTTTAAAATAAAGGGTAAAAAAAAAGGATATACGCTATAAACTGACGATTTCTCTTTACAAATGGCATCTTTCCATGAAGAGAGAGGGGGTGTTTCTGAGTTCACCCACGCGAGATTCAATGCAGTAGCCTGATTTCGATCTCCAGAGAATCCAGAAGTGGATAATACATTTTTTATTTCCTTCAGTCAGCCGTGATCTTAATAGAAAGAGCGCCTATATTTTCGTCTAGATTTTTCACTTTGGTGGTGCCCACTCCGAACAATGAACCGTTCGCTACAATTTATGATTGTTTATGTACTCCACTCGTAATTGTTCGATTAACATTTTCAAAAACTTTGATTATTTTACTTATCCATCTCCCTTCAGCTTGTAATCGTTCCATTAGCATTTTCAAACACTTGATTATTTTACTTTTCTATAACTACGTTCATTGCACTTATAGTTATTCCATTAACAGCTTCAAATACTTTGATTCTTCTATTTACACACCTGCCTTTTATATTACTTACACAGTTATACTTAATGCTGAAAATGATGATATGAAAACTCTCTCCCACCTAACTGTTCCCTGAGCATCTTTTCAACTTCGGTTCTTTTGCTTCTCATGAATGATTATGTGAGGAATCTCTTTCCCTTATGATTTTCTTCTTTCAAAAGCTTGCCTCATATTTCAAACAAGTGGAATCATCATCAAAAGCTTTGATTGTTTTATGGCGAAAAGGTGAAATTGCCTTATATATCAAACAAGTGGAATTATCATGATTGAGATTGGTAGGCTGCTTAGCCTTCAATATTTAGCCTTCCACATTTATCCCCTAGCATATAGATTAATCATTAATGAATAATTTCATTACTTAACTTTGAGTCGAAGTGAGGAATCGATATTATGCTGCTACCATTTTCTAGAAGCATGGTCCTCCCCAATTCAATTGCCAGACGAACTTTTAAGTTGATCTTTCGACCTCTCGAGTTGGTGACAAGCCCAGTCCACCATTAACAGCGCAAGTTACTCCTGACAGCGATCATGTAGCGCGCAAATCAGTTACGTTGACAGATAGTGTGAATTGTGAACCTGGACACGGTGTGTAGAGAGGGCAAAACTACGGAGGACAGCGCTGACGAGGTTTCAGGGCCTGGAAAAGTCAGATAAATAGTTGCAAATACACAGGGCATATAAAAATAGCTCACAACGGTTTGAGAGCAAAGCTCAGATGGATAGAAAAGTTGGTTTACAGGTCAGTGCGCAGATCTTAGACCAATCACTCTTTAAGGCAGAAATGATTATCACGCATAGGATGGGTCAGGGATGGCAACGCAGGAATTCACCTACCGCTCTGAGCGTTTTTCATGCCAAGCTGAGAATGGCTGCAAAATAATAGATGGCAGCACTGAAGTGCACACAAATGCCACAAAACTAGTGGCTCACACAAGATTTGAGCAGGTCAGGAAGGAATCTGCTCTGATACCATGTTAAACAGACATGGTGAGGGACAACAATTAGGAAAGATAAAGCATGCGATACAATTTTATTAACAATCTGATATACATTTATAGTACATTTGGTGACTGTTGGGATTCACATCCCAAGGTCTCTTAGACTACTTTGTCCATTCGGCTTCCACGCTAACCCTTTAGGATTAGGTGTCCAACAGTATTGCCATCCTCGCATTTGATGTTCCATATAGCATTAGCAGCTCTCCTTTTGTTTGTGAAACGGTGGAAGAACTTAGTGGTTTTGTCACCTTCCATAAGCCAAGTTGCTCGGATCTTTAAGCGCCAAGTCCTTTCTTCAATGGATAGCAACTGCTGTTTTTTTTCTCTAGTTCCCACAGCCGAGCACACTTGCTCCTTGATAGGGGAAGGGATGACATACTTTTTGCTATGCATTCTTGTTCTTTTTTTATTTCTTGTAATTCCAGACGATTGGATTGTTTTTTTATACTGCCATTCTTTGACTTTTGTCCTGAGACGATCCATCTTATCAATCAACTTTTATGACAGGGAGCTCCTAGAACTTACATCGATGGCATGCCACAATTCGCAGATCATGTTATTGAAAGCTTCGTCCTCAAGCCATATTCTGCTGAATTTGAAGGGATAGCTCATCCCCGATTGTTGTTCATTTACTTTAAGTGAAATTGATCGGTGATCCGAAATAAAAACAGGGAGGATAAGGGAGCTCGGGGTACCATATTTTCCAATCAGATTTTCATGCATAATAAACTTGTCCAATCTTTTTGCTATGTAAGCTTCTCCCGACCTTCTGTTGTCCCATGTTGGAGATATAGATTTTGGACACACATCAGCTATAAGGTTATATTGTAACATTGCCTCTCTAATTTTTTCACCAACCAGGTCTGCCTTTTTCCCCCTGCCCCAAACCTCATCAGGTCCCATGGTACAGTTAAGATCACCTGCTATGATGAGCGACTCGATCTCCATAATACCTGATGTAAGGAAAACATTCCAATATGCTGCTCTCTCTTTATAGGGAGCATATACATTTAAAATGTGGTAACATTCTGCACAGCCCCTCTATTTTGCAATAACCAAAATTCCTCCCAGGCATCAGAATGTGGATGCAGAAATCCATTTCGGGTCCCATAATACCGCCAAGCCTCTCGAGAGGCCAGTCGCTTCAGTAGCTGCCATATACCAGGTTGGCAGCATGCGCCTAAAAAAAGAGATATTGTCTTGTCTATCATGCATGGTCTCCTGAATTAAGATCATCCTGTAAGAAGAAGACATAAATAAATCTTTTAAAGCAAGAAATTTTGGGTCAGCTCCAAGACCCCTTATATTGAATGAAAGAATGTTCATCATCTTGCATTCTTTTCGGGCAAGCATGCTCTAAGAGGCCCACATTCAGGAATGATTTTCTATGGGGATGTCAACCAAGGAGGAATCCATGAAGTTTAAATTTGAAATACCCTTTCTCCCCCTGAAATGCCTACTTCCCCTATTGTTTTTTTGGCGGACAGTGATGTTTTTCGCCGAATTGGGGCTTATGATGGGGGAAGTTGGCATTCGAGGTTTATTTATGGTAAGAGGCATCAGGTGAAGAGACTCCCTCTATAATAGCATATCCAGATCGCTGCCCAGTGAGTTTGAAGGGGATGGGATAGGAGATGGCGGGGGAGAAATTGAGATCAAGGGGGCTTTCCCTTTAAAGGATTTCTGGGAAATGATCGGGGTATGGTGAGCGATGGAAGGGGGGGATAGAATATGAGGAGTGTGGCCCGAGTGAGTGGGAGAAGAAGAGGATGACGGGATATTGAGAAAAATTGAGTTTTCCTTCGGGATGGGGGATGGCAATAAGATGGGGATATCTAGAGTCGGTTCATGGGGCGGCGGTTGAGAGGTGATGACGTTAACATCTAAGGTGGTTAAAAGCCCCATCGAATTCGATCTCTGTATTTGTAAGGAGGGAGATTTATGATCCCTGGGGGATAAGAAAGACTGAAAGAAAGTCTCCCCCGGCCAGTTCGGGGAGGTGGAAACAAGGCGAGGTTGGGCCGAGGAAATCTTTGCAATAGGGGAATTCATGTTAAAGAAAAGCATTTCTTCATCTTCGGAACCAAACTGTGAAGCCTTTACCTGGTACTTTTGAACCACCCTGTGGTTCTTTTGTCTCATCTTTTCATTTGTTTGCCTCGGACAATTATGCTTGAGGTGTCCCATTTTATGACAGAGGGAGCACTTGAAGGGGACTCCCCAGTAGTCGAGTCTTTTGACAAGTAGATAAAGCTCCCCAAAACAGACCAAGGTGTTCCGGAAATCCCCCCCTATAATCTTTCTCTACCAAGATCCAGGCGACCCTTTTATCTTTTGCACCCAAGCACCTAGGATCGACGTAGATGAACTTCCCAATAGCATTTCCAATACTTGCTAAAGATTCCCTATTCCATAGTTCATTAGAAGGCCATTGGCTACTAAGAAAATATTGGATATAAATTGCAATGCACGAGAAAAAATAAATTGAATACCAGGAAAAGTTACATTGGATGCAAATTATAGTTCACTTGCACACTTAGAAACTTTGGTTAAATTTCAAAATGAATGAATATTGTCCACATAAAACATTTAGAACTTTGGTTAAATTGTTATAACCATTAAAACATTTAGAACTTTGGTTAAATTGTTATAACCATTAAAGAAAATACTGGTCAAACAATGGAATCGTTGGTCAACGACTGAGTGATTGCTATACTCCTGCACGCCAGGGACTAATAAGAGTTAAGTGGAACTAACGAACTTTCTTGTATCTCTTTTTTGTCGGTGCTCTTTCAGCATAGTGTGTTCATAAGAGTTAAGTGGAACTAACGGACTTTCCAATTGTACGATGTAAAAAGAAGGGGTTAAAGTGAAATTTTAATTGAGCATCCCATTATAATTTTGAAGTTGGAAGATGAAACAAATGCCATTTTCCAAAAATTCCAAGAAATTCAGTTGACTCTAAGTCAGTGACATTTAATTCTCTCTCCAGCACTTCAACTAGTTCCATAACTACTTGTCCAAATTTAAATGAACCAATTTAGCATATAGAATGGGCTCACCCCATAATGTTTTTTAGCTTTTAGTGTTTTTAGAAAGTTTTTACTTTCCAATGGTGTAATGGAAAAGTTTTATGTAAATGGCATTTTGTAATCATGTCTTGATTTGAATTTTTTCTAAATCCAAGCCAACTAAAAAGCCACAATAAAGTTGAATAAATCTCATGTACTTGCTACACCCCAATTTCAAATTGTGATCAATAAAAATTCTAGTTTCGATTAAAACAATTAAATATAATATTAAAATAAAATAAAAATAATTCAATCTCATAAATAAAATAATTAAATAAAATAATCTCATTTAATTAAGATGCATATAAATCATACATATTTGACTTTTGAATATTGAAAAACTTTTTATTTTGCAAAATTATTTTTATATATATTAATTTATAAATATATTTTATATATAATCTTATTATGATAAATTATATAATTATTTATCTACAATTTAACATGTTTTCGGAAGGGTCAAATCTTTTAAGATGGAGTACAAAATTTTAACAAAAAAAAAGTTTACACTTAAAGATTTCGGTATGCTTATTGAAATTGATCCAAGTGACCAAGGGGTAATCTCTTTGTTCACTTGGATCATGTTAACTCAAAATTCCACCAAATCTTCTATGGATTTCATATAAAATTTACTGAAAATATATATATGAAAATATGGATAAAGATATTATTAACATAATAATATAAATTTTATTTTTGTGGATGGTTTTATTTATATTTTCATTTTATATATTTATATATTTATTTTGTTTAAACCAATAAGCCCCAAGGGTTAGCCCAACTAGTCAAGTCGTGTCTCTCCATAACGGGAGGATAGAGGGTCGATTCTACCCGAAGCCCTTGTGGTCAGGTTTGTGATGGTGACCACAGATGTTCGTGAACCACTAGGACAAAAAAAATGTTTGTTTAACCATATAATATATATAGTTGATACTGAAATATGTTACTTTACATGCTCATTAAAATATTTTATCTATCATCTACATTGATTTCTTATCATTATAATATTTTTAAATGTTACATTAATTTTATCTTAAGAATTGAATGAATTATATACCTCTCTTTATTACTCTCGTTAAAAAATAATTGAATTTTTTTACTTCCAATTGTGTTTTTTGTAGTCATTGAAATATGTTATTATAATCAACAATAAAATATATATACATATATACATATATAGATTAGTTAGTATGGATATTCAAATCGTTTATTTAAATATTGTATTGAAATATTTTTAAAAATTACACTTCTTCGATCAAAAACGAAAATATAACCTTTTTTTTTACTTTTAGTTATTTTATCTCTCTTTAAAATTAACATAAAATTATGTCATTTCACACGGGCATAGGAATATTTTATTTTTTACTTTTAGTTATTTTATCTCTTTAAAGTTAATATAAAATTGTGTCACTTCAAGTAGGCATAGGAATATTTTATTTATGGTTTTGGGCATAAAAATATTTTATTTAAAGTTTAGAGCCAGGGAAAAATATTTTATCACATGTCTTTCATACCAAACATGTATATTCATTTTGGTTTTTTATTATAGTTTTTTTTTTGAGAAATATTTTATTTTTATTTAAAAAAACATGTCAAGTCAGATTAAACATACATTTTCCTCAATTATAAAATACACCTCTCTTAACAAAATATAATTTAATAAAATATTATTTCGCACATAATTATAAATTGTCAATATTAAATTGTCATCAATATTGATGTTTAAAATAAAACAAAATGTAATTTAAATTCATATAAATTTGCAATTGATATTTTTAATGACCGTCTCTATTTTATAATAAACTTAATCTTGTTGGCAAATAGACTTAATCTTGTTTGCATTGGATTGATATGGAAATTTCTCATAATTAGTGTGACGTCATTATTTAAAGTTCCTCTATTTATTAGCCAGTGAACATGAATATGAACATGAACATGGTGACTCCACTTTGGTAAGAATGGGTATTATTGTAGGTTGGAATTGTTTGAAAGAAGTGTCATTCTGATCCCCGATCCTTTCGTTTAACCTTGTCTCCCGATCCCTCCGTTTAAGCCTGTCTCCCGCGGCTAAGGGGGGTAGACCCTATGAGATAATGAAGACCAACTGGCAAACAGTTGGTTGGGAGACACGAGACACGATAAAATAAGCACTAGATGAATTTGATTTTAGCAGACCAGTGCCTTAAGAGATTGTTATTAAATCGATTACTTGTTAGATGATTATAGAAACATGAAACGTGAACAGCAATCATTTGTCATCAGCTAGATCACAGTGCTCTTTGAATGACCCAAATGATATCCAGCAACTGAAGATTTTAAAAAAAAAAGATGAATGCTTCAAACCACCACGAGTTATAAACCATTAACTAGATATCATATTCGTACCTCGACTTGAAACTTCAGATCTCAGCGTGAAAGATATAACATGAAAACAACTAAATCTGGCAAAAAAAAATAATTTTCCCACAAAAATTTTTATGCCCTTTCAGACAAAAATTAAACTTAAAACAAAATTTGAAATTTAATCTAAAACCCTAAAGGAAAATTTTTTATTTAAATTTTATATTTTATATTTTCATGATAAAGACAAATGCTTTCAAATGAAATAAGAAAATATGCGATAATTTTTCAAGATAGAAACTAAGCAAAGGGCTCAGGAAACCCTCTCTTAAATAAATCTTTTGGTGTCTTATGAGTTTGCTGGCTTGAACAACTTGTGGGACTTTTGATATCGTTGGAGGTGAGTATTCCAACCGTAGAAGTCCTCACACTCCAATAGCGCTGGCAACCTATCCCTTAAAAACACAGAAAACACTTGCAAACCAATTGTTAGTGCAAAAGAGACTTGGCATATAGAGACCAAGTTGAGCTTGTCATTCAACTGAGAATGGACAAGCTATAACAAGTGTACAAAATATACCAAGCCCAAAGGAGATTTGAGATAGCTGCAAATCTCTCCTCCCTAGACAATAGTGCCTTCAGGCAAATGCACAAAAAAAAACAACTAGATAGCAAATGAATATCAAACAACACAGGTATATCTCATGTACCAAAGCATGCACCACAAGAGAAGCTAGTATCCCCAAAGACTTTTATTTATTTATGTGAAAGTTGAGTACAAAATCCGGCAGAGTCTCCGCCAGCCCAATAGGTCGTTCTATGATGATACAATAAGAGCCCAAGGCTCATATAAATAAGGAAATGGGAGGAGATCTCAATGCCAAGAGACAATGACAAGTGTAACAAGTGACAATCCCAATGCTTCATCGAATTTCCAAGTGGCTGCTATGACTGTTTAATTGCTAAAGATAATTGTTGTAGGCTGCCCATGCAAACTACTGTTTGACTGCCAACAAACTGCTGTTCTAACTGCCTGTGTTAAATGCTGATAGCCTGCCCACGTTAAACAAAATCTGCTCACGTACACATGCTATTTATTGCCAAGCCAACGTAAATGTTGGGACTGCCTTGCGCTAAACTGCTGGAATATACCTTAGTTAACTTGTTGACCGTGAACATGCTATGTTGAACATGTGTTAACTGCTGTTGACTTCCCATGCAAAACTGCGTGTGGGCTGCCAACGTGCCAAACGTAAACATGCTGCCTGACTTGAGTTAAACTGCTGGAATATATCTGCGTTTAAACTTGCTGCCCACGTCAACAATGCTACCCGCGTCAACATGTTGTATGACCTGCGTGTATTTTTGGTGGGCTGAGCTGCGTTAAATGCTGAGTATACCCACATAATTTCCATGTTGACTTGCCAGCATGAAACTGCTTGACCTGCCCACGTTCTTGCCACTGGAATATATGCGTACGGACTTGCCAACGTTAAATACCTTAGTTATATGCGTAAATAGTTGTGTTGACTGCCCACGTAGATGGGTTGTTGATTTGCCAGCGTGAAATTTAAATCTCCCATACGGACTTTGCTGGGCATATCATGTGGGCTGAGGTGGGGTCCATACCCACTCATTAATTTTAAACTTTCAATCTTATAACTTTTATTTATGAATTAAATCTGATTTTGAAATAAAACTGATCATTGAGCTTTAGCCATATGAACTCAACGTGGGCCCAGTTTGACTTTGACTTGACCTGCTTTGACTTTCTTTGACTTTCTTTGAAACTTTATGTGGTGGGCCCCACATTGCTTGCCACATCACCCTTGATCCTTTGCTTGACTTCTATGTCAAAATTTGACTTATTTTGACCATTGGAAAAATTTATAAATTTTTCCAATTATTCATTTTTTTGAATTTCTTCTTCATTTTTGCTACTGTCACTTGAAAAATCGCCTTTTGAGGGACTCTGAGTCATTTTTCGACCCCCAAAGTAGGCTCTAGGAGAATGCTGGGCCTCTGAGGATGAATTTCAAGTGGTCATACGCCCCAGACATTTCATAAAGCCACTTATTTATGCCTTTACATAAAAAATAATTAAAAATTCTCGTTTTGCGGGAAATTTTTAACTATTAAAAAATCCTACTTAGACCTAGCCAAATTCCACGAAACTTTTTGTGTGATCTAGTATGGTAATATACATCGACCCTAGACACTAAGATGTGTCAGGGGCTCAATCTTCAAACCATCACCTCGGCTTTGGAGTAAAAATGAGTGAAAAAATCCAGAGAATTATCTGCCTCTGAAAAAGAAGGGATAATTAACCGGATAAAAAAAACACTCCAAGGTGTACTCATTTGCGGATCGAGTCCCACATCCTAGGCCTATTACAAATTTAAGAAAATCATCATACTAGCATCACTTATTACAATTCCCCGCAGGGCGTGGAATCTGGGTACAAAGAAGAAAGATGATGAGAAGATAGAATGAGAGTTAAAAAACTATGTTGACTGATGACATCTGATGGTACAAGTGTCCTCTGGATCATCTTTGGGCATGGAGTCTTCACATAATCATCAGGTGCTACTCCAGTGGTCAACAAGAAGCATTGATTTAAAGATCATCAGCACGAAAGTTCACCAATAGTATTTTACAGCCTTCCTCAACACATTGCCAATATGACCAATTCTATAGCTTCACTCTTGTCTACCTAGATTCAATGAATCTTGTGATAAAAATAAAATGTATAATTAAGTTATTTGCATGTAAACCCATATATTGGTGTTGTTGGCAATCATTTTGAGGCATTTGTCTAAACATGATTAGTGTGAATGTTCAACAACAGTATTTTAGATTTGAAGGAAGCATTCGTCTAATCATCACTAGTATGAATGTTCATGAATGGTATTTTAGACATCATTGGAAGCAAGCATTTGTCTAAATATGACTAATTTGATAAATCTTGATTGTTGTGTTCCTAGACTCAATGAATCTTATTATAAAAATTCCATGTAAACTCATATTAAAGTAGTAGTTATAGTTGTAAAATAATTGTAACATGTTATTTCTAATAAGTATTGCTTTAATAAGGGTGCTAGGAGGGGGTGAGATATTCTATGTGTTGGAAATGTAACTAGTATTAGTCTTCATAATGTAATTCAAATATATTATTAATGTACTTATTATATTCATCATTATTATTTCTAGTCAAAGCATGTTCTTCATGTTTATAGGATCAATTAAGTCAAAAGAAAAATTATTATGAGTCAAAGAAATGTAATTGAGTCAAACTCTTGATTTATCCATGTAATAAAGGCAAATCAAAACCAAGGTCATGGGACACTTATTCCAAGTTGAATGTTGGGAAAAACATCATAGTATGGGAGTTTATTTGGTTTATTGTGGCTAAGGGAAATTGGCAAAGGATTTGAAAAGGTAAAGAGGCATTAATTGGCATTTTTAATTTATGAAAATAATAGAAATTATGAGAAAATGAAGATGAAAGGTCACAGGTTGCATGTGAGGAGGAAAATGAAAGAAAAATAATGGAAATTGAAGAAATAGAGGTCTCATTGATAAAAAGGCTTTTGAGGATCAGTTCACAACCTTTTGGCAGTGTAGTTTTGGAGCTCTCTTTATTCTCTCTACTCTCACATACTCTTGCACACTTAGGGCATTCTTAGAGCACTCTAGCATTGGAGCAAGGAAAGAAAAGGAAGGACAAAGAAGGCAAAGGAAAGCAAAGATCAAGGAAGAGTTGGATAAGTTGCTACAGCGGGATTACCTGCAAGTATCGAGTTGCATGTGTGATTTCCTTGCTAGTTTTGGCATGCATTGTGCATGAATGTGTATATTTGGTTCTCTTGTTGTCATTGTCATAGGTTTTGCTAGGTGTGACAATGGTTTTCAACCTTGCCTTGCCATTTAAGGATCGCCATGGTGTGATGGGGTTTCTCTTATTTGGTTGAGCTAGATTGTTGTATGGTCTCGAAACTAAGTGGGGTGGTCTTAGGGAGGAAACACAAGACCTAGGAATCCTTGGACCGGTGAAGGTGGGATTGCGGTAAATTTAATTGTGTATACCTTCGTTGGGCCTAGGAATCCTCGACCGATGAATGGTGGGATATATGGTAAAGCATAAAGGGTGGAGACGAATAAATTCCCCATGGTTTAGGTGGAGAGATCTGGAGGCATCCATGCTTGTATAGGACTAGTGATCCCTAGACCGGTATATGGTGGGATTGTGGTAAATCCTGGTAGTGTATGTTTCTTGTTTGGGCATACGAAACCTTTGGCGGGATTGCGGTAAATCCTAGTTGTATAGATGAGGGCTTAGGCCTACGAATCCCTTGGTGGATTGTGGTAAATCCTGAGGAAGCCATGTTTGTTTTGTTGTAAGTCCCATATTCATGCTTTGAATATGGCACGGGGGTGATTGGCTAAAAGAAAGATTTGGTCCAACCCAATCTATGGTTGGGTGGTACGTAGAAGTCCTTGACTTGCTTGGCTTTTGCATATGTTAATAAGAGCTCTTTTCCTCTTGTGTTTCATGTGTAAATATACTTGTTACTATGTAGTTTTAATGGTTGTTCTATCATTGTTATTTTGTTGGTTATATGTTGGTTATAAGCATGAGTTATGACAGACTTTGGTTATGGCTCTCATCGTGTTTTAATTAGTAAATGAAATTTTAATGAATGTATGACCTAATAGATGATAATGCATCCATTATGAGAAGGCATCAGACCTTCTTGACAAACCTCAGATAAGTATGAGGTCTCTATGTTTAGATATGTTGTTATGACATGTAGATTGCATGTTCATGATGTGTTTGACGGAATGTTTATCATGGATATTAAGGGGTCATGTCAAGTACTTGCTCAAGCTTGTTTATTAGTAACCTTGTCTTAATGTTATTTATCATTTCTGGAAGTTTCATGAAGTTTTGGGCAGAGGCCTGAGTCCTAGCCCTGGAAAAATGGCCTAGAATTCAGGGTCATCGGCACAGAACAGCCTGAAAAGGGCCACATTCGCATGGATGCCTTGCTGTGGGAGTGACTAGAGGGTCACAATCGCATGGAAATATTGTAATGGGAGCGACTGGGAGTCTAGTTCAGAAAAAACATCAAGTTGGCTCAAGGTTGGACACCTTGAGGGATCGGTTGGATCCTGAAGGTTCAGAAGCTCCTAAGAAAGGTCAGATTGGTCTTATCTTGTCATTTCCACTTCCTTAACTGTACATGGGGATTTGAATCATATCATTGTAACTCTTCGTCACATGTTTACCCTTGTGGACTGGTTAGCTTTCGAAAATGTGGTTGGAGGGTGTTACAAAGTCCCATTTGGACTTCTTGTAAGAAAAAAGGAAAATTATTTTTTTATTGAGTCAAATAGTCAAATTGTCAACCACAAGACTAAGTCGGTCCTCCTTGACTAGTTGGCCTAAGAAGCGTCTTTTCAACCTTCTGGATAGCTATAAATACAAGACAGATCGACCTCTTGGAAGCTCCTTCATTCACACACATCATCACATCGATTTTTGTGCCAAACAAGAAGACAATGGAAGTCAAAGGAGAGAGAGGAAAATTTAAAAGGGAGAGAGAATATAAGTTTTTATGCCCTATTTATATTCACACGTGTGAATTTTTCTAAGGTACTACAAGCCTGAAATTTCAGGAGTTGACCGAATTTCATAAGGTTGACCAGTGTTGACTTTGACTTGATTGGAGGAGATTTGGAGGAGGGCTGACTTGGATCTTTGTGGAAGTCTTGGTATTGATCTTGGGTCTTAGATATCTCACTTTTATATGATTCTATAAGAAGAGGATTTTTGGGTTTTCCCCCTTTTGGGGTTTTTCCCTAGCTTGGAGCCTAATTTCTGATGTTCTTTGTACCTTTATGATCTTTTTGTTTTGAACATTTGTATAATTGCTTGATGAAGAGAACATAATAAGTAATAAGAAGGCAGATAGCATTCACAAGTAATTATCAAAAAGAGAACTCAAGTCTAAACTACTCTACACTTGGTATCTCAACATGGTATCAGAGTTATGGTGAAGACAAGAGCATTGGTAAGGAAACCATAAGTAGGGCTAAAGCTGGAAGAAGTCAGAGCAAAAAGCCTAATATGCAGAAAAGTCAAAATCCTAAAAAGTGTTAAGGACAAGAGGAAGATCGGATCTCTAAGGCTTGAACTAATTCAAGCTATCTGTCTTTGCAATCTAAATAGAGGATGAAAGCCAAAAAAACACAAGAACATGCAAAGGACTTTACTTTTTATGAGGATTTGAATTTTCTACGATGGCATTTGAATTATATGACATAGCACAGTTTATATAATTGAAGCACTTCATTTTATATCCAAATGCAAAGTCTCCAAGGTACTATTGTATTATATCTCCTAGAAATTCAAAGGAAATTTGGAAGAGAAGTTCAGGGATGTGGCACAATCTAAGGTATATCAACAAATATTCTGAAGCAGATATCATCTATCATACACAAGGCTAAATGATGTGAATTCCTTCAAGTTATGTGTACATGCAATGCGAGTCTTTGTGGCAATATATATGTTTGTGACAAAATTTTCTATTGTGACACATTTCTCCATGATGCAAGTTCTTATAGACATGTGATAGATGAATATGGACTGAAGAAATTGGAATAGCCCAAGCAAATGACACTGAAATAATGAAGGATGAAGTATAGAAAGATAAGAAAAGATATGTATATTATCGATCAAGCAAAAACAAAAAACTAAAAGGTATTTGTGACAACCAAACTTACTATAACATCATACTCCTGAAATCCAAAGGCATTCTTGATGACACCAAGATCCAAATTATACAAAGTATCTGATTTTTGTGGCAGCCTGTATGAACCATTAGTGAAATTTTGAAGTAAAAAATGGGTCTCAAATAAAAATGTACAACAAAAATGAACTTTATAAAAACCAATAGGATTCAATATGATGATGTCAACCATGGGGATGATTCACCATTTTTTGAGCAAAAAAATAAAAGGATAAAAAAATAAAATAAAATAAAAACAAAAAGTTACTTTTTCAACTTGTATTTTCAACTTATGACCCCACGATTTTGCTCAAATTTTGAGCAGGAGCACTTGTTGGATGCATAACTTATTTTTGCATCAAATGAATACCCATGTTGCATACTTCGACGGACCCTATAACACGAAAAATGTGAAATACATGAAAAAATGTGATTTCTATCACATTTTTCATGTATTTCACATTTTTCATATAGTTTGGTCCATCAAAAGTATGCAACATGGGTACTCCTTGGATGCAAAATTAAATTATGCATCCAACGAGTGCCCCCGCTCAAAATTTGAGTAAAAATCATAAGGGGATAAGTTAAATTTATACAAGTTTAAAAAGTAATTTTTTTTCTTTTTTCCCTCCAAACCTTGATGAGGTAATCTAATCTTATTTTATTATTTCCACTATTATTTTATAATATTCCTTAAGAGGCCAATTTTAGACCTGAAAATTTCTCTAATGTCGGTGACAATATACATGTGTTTCTAAGGCAATGTCTTATACAATGTTTGAGGACTTTAGGGATGCTAAGGAAATAACTCATTGGCAAAGATCAGAGGTATGAGGCTCGTAATTTAGGTGACAAGTTCCAAGGAATTCATCTAAAAACCTCTTAACATCCAAACTACTGAAGCAAGTTTTACCTCTGGCAAAAGCATTCATTCGTTCTTAAAAAAAGACATGGCTAGAAGGAAATTTGTAAATTAAAATTATAGATCTGTAATAAAAGGAAAAGGATAGCAGCAATAACTCTATGGAATCTCTTAAACATGTCCCTGTATGAACGATGAAATTAAAGGAATACAAAGCAAGTCTTATATGTGACATATCTCTCTAAAGGACCGAGCTCCCTTGTGGTATACCTTTGGACAAAATGAATCAAAATTCTATATGTTATAGGACCAAAGGACTAGGAAGGGACCAAAATCATATAAACGTCAAGACTTTGTAAACTATGGAAGAACTATGATAAGATATCTGAAGTTTGATGAAGCTCATCTCTATGACATGAATATGGGGAGAAAGTATATTATTGAGGCTCCCTTCATATACATAAAAGAAATGACTAATCGCATCATCGATTCTGACCTATACAATACAATAAACCCTAATAAGGGACTGAAGATTGGTGGAGAGACCATAGCCTCCTCTATAGACGATATATATGCAAAGAACATTGCAAGTAGCCCTAATAAATTCCTATGATCAACGTCCTAGTTTGATAATTGAAGATCTAAGGTACCTCTATTGAAGGAAGTCGACTCATATCAACTCAAGAAACAAAGACCAGATCTCTGCAGGGATGGATAGGTAAGAAAAGGTATGTATAATTTTTGTGCATTTCTTTATCTATGTTGACTATATTAAGTCCTCTAGGTCATGGTGATGATCTTTTGAAATATAATAAAAGGGTTTGCATAAATATATATTAGAGACTATAACATAATTGAGATATTAGCATTCAAATTATTTCCTTCTGAAGACTAGACCAATGAATGAAATCTCAAGTATAGTAGACCTGTCAATAATGTATCTAGGTTTTTGCAAACTAAACTACTAGTATGCTTGTAGAATTTTTAATTCTTAAATGGCAAGTCTTGAAGACTTTGGAGAATATAGGATTTGTAAATCCTAACTAAGGTTTGAGTTAGAGAACCCTAGGAACAAAAACCCTATCTAATCATTTTTGTTGTAGGAAGTAGATCTAATCCTTGATGATAACATAAATGACATCATGCTAATGAGAGAACAAGGTTGGTGAACAGGTCCAAGATTAAGAGAGTTGTCCTTTCTCAAAAGATAAGTACTTTACATCTCCTTGATTACTATTATTGCTATTGTCTTTATACTTTGCCTATATTTGTTCTTTCATAGTCTTCTAATAAAGGTTGCAGGTCAAAACAAGATTTATCTAAGCTTCATTCTCAGATGGAAGAATTGGAAGAACATGGAAAAGCATGAAGATTAAGAAGGAAAAAGAAGAATTCGATTAGATAGCAGCACAAAAAGAAGTTCACTTACCTCAGCTGGAAAGGGGGAGCTCTGATTAGTTCGATTTAGGAACACATTGATTGGATTGACATTATTGATGATGATAGAAATACCATTGATGATTGGGAGCCGATATGACTTCTTGGAAGAGCGTGAAACAGAATTATGTTACAATACAAAGAAAGATGTGAAGGATTGTGCAAATTAGCTATGTAGAAGCTTGGTTCCATAAGGCGTTTGATGAATTATGTTATGACAAATTGGATTCAATATGAAGATTGTTATAAAACCATGAAGTTCTAAGTTTGTTATGATGTGATGCAAATAGAAGCAGAGAAGCTACAAACAAATCTCCACGAAAGAACAAGTGGTCGATGCATTGATGAATATTTTTTTAGGCAAGCTTAGGCTTGTGGTTGTTTCTCCCTATTTGAGAGGGAATGAGGATCTCCTCCTTGGTTGAGAGGGAGTTTGGGTGGACATCGTATTCTCCTTGTGTCATGTACTATGGGTAGGACTAACATCCATAATACTAATAAAGGCACGAAGGAGAATGGTGGATTGGATAAGCTTATGGGATTGATATTCTTTGAGGATTTGGGTCGAAGATAATAATAGTCCCGAGGACCGATATTGTTTGAGGATGTGTATCCAAGATAAGAATAGTCTTGTGAGAACATACCTGGTGACCATTCGGATGGGATATGTGCCTAAAGAGGTGGTGGTGTCCAGATGTATGCCTCCCAGCATTGTGATCTAATCTAGTGGAAAGACAGAGTTTATTAGTCAAGGCCTTGTTATTTTTTTGACAATGTTGGTTATGATGATGCTTATCAATTTGAATCCCTTCTTATGAGAACATTTCAACTTGAGCATATCCTATTGTATCATTGTGAATACCTCCCTAGTTAAGAGGGAGTGTTCGAAATGTAACTAGTGTCGGTCTCCATAAAGTAATACAAATGTACTATTGATGTATTAATTATATTCATTATTATTATTTCTAGTCAAAGAATGTTCTTCATGCTTATAGGGTCAATTGAGTCAAAAGAAAATTTATTATGAGTCAAAGAAATGTGATTCAGTCAAAGTCCCATTTGGACTCTTGTAAGAAAAGGAAATTTATTTTTGTATTGAATTAAAAAGTCAAATTGTCAACCACAAGACCAAGTCGGTTGTCCTTGACTAGTTAGTCTAAGAGGCATCTTTTCGACCTCTTGGACAGCGATAAATACAAGATGTTTCGACCTCTTGGAAGCTCATTCATTCACACCCATCATCACATCGATTTATGTGCCAAACAAGAAGAAGACAATCAAAGTCAAAGGAGAAAGGGGAAATTTCAAAAGAGAGAGAATATGAGTTTTTTAACCCTATTTTTACTCACATGCAAATTTTCCTAAGGTACTACAGCCCCAGAATTTCAGGAGTTAACCATATTTCAAAAGGTTGACCAATGTTGACTTTGACTTGATCGAAGAAGACTTAGAGGAGGGTTGGCTTGGCTTTTTGTCACAGTTTTGGTCTTGCTCATGGTTCTTGGATATCTCATTTTGATTTGATTCTGTAAGAAGAGGGTTTTTGGGTTTTCCCTCTTTTGGGGTTTTGCCCTGGCTTGGAGCCTAATTTATGGTGTTCTTTGTCTCTTTTTGATCCTTTTGTTTTAAACATTCATATAATTACTTGAAGAAGAGAACATAATAAGTAATAAGATGGCTGATAACATTCACAAGTAATTATCAAGAAGAGAAATCAAGTCTAAACTACTATAAACTCAATTTCTCAACATTATGGCCCTGACGACACTGAAGTATCGAAGTACTCATGTGGATTAGGAAAGACAACAAATAATCAGGGATCAGCCTATGGCCTTCTGCAAGGCATCCTTATAGCTAAAGAAAATAATGTTCCTTCTCTCACTGTGCTGGGGGATTCCCTTCTAATTATTTAACACATGGTAAAAGGATCCTCTCCAAGGTAAAGGTATTGGAAAACCTATTAAATCACGTTAGAAAGGTTGCAATAGGAATCCCCTCAATTAATTATTTCCATGTCTTCCAGGATATTAATAAAGAACCGAATGAATGTACTAATGAAGGTTGCATCTCGAAGTTTGGTGAGTTAAAGGTGGATGGTCAATTAAGGCCATCCTTTGTTCCTAAAGTTACATTTCTATTGAAAGCCCTGTTAAGAATTATTAAAAAAGGATTGGTTTGGAGGTGGCCTTAATTCGTCGCATCCCTCACAAAGGTCATTTATGATTGTAAAGCCTCTCACACTGTGTTTTAATTCAGGGTTTGATTTTTGATTGTGCTTTGTGATAAGTTCTATGTTTTATATTTGGACGTAGACTATGTTTCTGTTATTATGGGTTTGATTTTGTTCCTTGGAATGAATTGAGTGGATTCAATGGTGAGTTGTTAGTTATGAATCTCTAATTGGTAACCTCTAAAGTGTTGATTCTTCAATCTGGAAATGGGCTTAGCAGTTGCATAAGTTTACAATTAAACTTTGTGACAACAAGGGTGGAGTTTAGAACTCTCTACTCCCCATTGTGCTCTATTTTCTCTCAAGTATGTTTGATTTGTTGTTTGGATGTGTTAGTCTCGTAGTTTGATTGCAATTTTGAAGTCGGCCCCTAAGGTTTTAAGGTTGTCAAGTGTTGGTGATTGGTTTGCCCTATATTTTCCTCTTTTATTAACCATGGTTGGGAGACACAATTCAGTAATTGTTCATCTCAATGACAAATTGGATACCATGCAAGTTGAAATAATGAAATTGCAATTAAGACATAATGCGAAATTTGTCTCCACCTCCAATATGATAGACCTATGGTTGGAAATTAGTGTTAAAGTGGACAAAGTAGGAGGATGAAATATGTCATTTACGTCAACAAGTTGAAGAGATGAGATCGTTGGTCAATAGTTTGGTTACGAACATGAATGATTATACTAGCTTAAGTGGTCCAACAGTGAATGATTGCCCAGATATAAATAAGAATGTGTATCTTCGCAAGTACAATGTATTGAAGGATTTTATTGTCAATTAGGATGGTTGTTTTGCATATTTTTCTTTATTTTGGGGTCCTTTTGGAAGGTTTCTACCTCTAAAGACTCGTAGTTTGTTTGTTAGTTTAGCATCCCTCAACAGAGAATAATTTCGATACAAGTTATGCTAGATATACCTAAAATATATGATAAAATTGAATTTGAACCCCTGATGTAAAGCTATGAACGGGGCACCAATTTTGAAATCAATACAAATTATTTAAAAAAAAAAAAAAGTGTTGCCTTAGCATTCCATGTAATGTTTTAGGTAGAATCCTCAATGCAATACATTGTACCTAATCCATTAGGATAAGAAGAAATTATGGATAAGATTAATCATGATTTTGACCTATGGCTCAAGTAGTCATCTCTAGCAACTTCCATTAGGATTAGAAGAAACTATGGATAAGATTAATCATGATTTTGACCTATGGCTCAAGTAGTCATCTCGAGCAACTCCTTGAGTTTACGATTTAGTAAGCCAACCAAACTCTATATATATATGAACATTATCATTGAGACATCATTTTGTTTTTAGATTAGATAAAATATTACAATTGAAAAAAGCCATGAGTACTTTTTTATTATAAATAATTGTATAGCAAAAACCTACCACAAAGTTAGTTTTAATATATAAAAAAAATGTTATTTCAAATTTATAGATTCTATTTAAATGTCACAATTGTATCTTTAATATCCTAATATTTATGTTATTATTGGAATTTCATAAAGCATATTGCAATGGTGGTTTTCAATTACAAACTAGATACACTATATCAATTTGGATTTCTAAGGGTGGTTTTCATTTACAATCTAGATACACTATATCAATTTGGGTTTATAATTTCTTAACCAATTGCATTTTGTCTTTATTGAGGACACGAGTGTTTGGTGACTTCTAGTGTATCACAATCAATTATTAGGAAAGATAATTGGAGCATTATAAATTAGAATTGACAAACTCTCCATCAATTGATTCAATGGCACTATGTGAAAATGTGTGGAGTTAGAAAGAGAAGAAAAAAAAATAGAGTAAGAGCCTAAAAGCATGATATATGCACTAAAGCGTGCATTCAATCACGTGGATTATTTGATTTTGAATTTCGTAAAGGAACGTCATTGGTCGAAACCCCATCTTCGACTTTGGATTCACCTATAAACAAACTAAAAGAATAAGAAAGCTACGCTCTAGTACCTTGACTTGATCCTATTGACACCAATTGCAAGGCTCAAAACCCTATCCTTGTATTTTTCTATGGTGACTACCCTAAATGGGAAACAAGGGACAATATAAATGAATATTAATACCTAATGAAAATATGTGTAATATGATTAAAGAATGTGATATTAAAGAAATCTTCAAGCATAAACATGTTTTAAAAAATCACATTTTTATGCTTTCTTCAATCCTCCATGCTCCATGTATTGCATTAAATTTTAGTAAATTCTATGTATGGTTGATTTTTCAATCCTACATAGTCCATGTATTGCATTAAATTTTAGTAAATTCTATGTATTGTTGATTTTTGTAGCATCAGATTTTTAAAAATCACATTTTTATGCTCTTTTAAATCCTCCATGCTCCATGTATTGCATTAAATTTTAGTAAATTCTATGTATGGTTGATTTTGTAGCAACAAATGTGCTCTAGCTTTGAAACTTTGTAGAAAGGTTAAGACCCATACATTCTCCAAAATCCAAATATCATTTCTGGAAATTCCACCTAGAAATTATTTAAATAAAATGATCACTTTTTTAAATAGTTCCCTAATTCTAAACTTTGGAAATCTAGTTAATTAACGGGTATTAATTAAATCAGGTGTGAATTTTCTAGAATAAAACAATGATCAATTCCAAGTTAATCTTAGTCATCGATAATGTTTCAATCTTGGTCATTGGAGCTCCAACGAGAGATTATAAGGAGGAGTTCAATGTGGTTGGAGAAATACACTTGAGCAGTTCGATTTTGCTAGAGAATCGATTTCCTGAGTAGCAGTAGTGAGTTGTCGGAAGTGATTCAGTGAAGTTGAAGCAATGGGAGAGGGGCAGAGATAGTAGACCGGAGGAAGTTTTCTAGATTCGGGGAGTGCAAGTGAGAGAAGGTAGAGAGCAGTTCAGTGAGGCGGTGCATTGCCACACAGAGGCGGCGCAGAGCTTCAGTGGGAGTTCGAATTCTAGCTGGGAGAGACGAGATTCAATGCTAAAAGTCGAGGTGTGAGACAGGAGGGCCAGGAGGTCAAATTTCTAGACAGTGTGAGGTCAGCAGAGGGATCGACGCAGAGCCCTGCCAAAGTGATGCCAATCTACGTAGGGTTGACGTAGAAGTTGTGCAAAGGCAGCATGGGGCCAACCAGCAAGCCCCTAATTAGAGTCGGATCTCCCAGATTAGTGTGAGATTCTTCTCACTAACTTTTTGCCAATATTTCTCTATATATCGAATGGCCAGTTTGGGCATCCAACGATTTGTACTCATATGTACTACTGCATAATAATTAAAACCCTCAGTTGTTGCACCGATTTTCCCAAGTTGGGTTCTTCTGAGGACATTGTCTGAAAACAATTGCGTTGATGTGTGTTTATTTCTCTCAAGTGCAGTATTTAGTTTTCGTAGTATTTTATTCTATGTACACTGCAGCGTATGTATTTCAGTATTTGTCGTAGAAAACAGCAAGTAACTTGTTCAAGTAATTTAACAAGTAGGTGAAATATTATCAGTGTGCTGTAGTAGGAACCGGGTAACCGATTTTTCACATGGTATCAAAGTACATATCATGAGCAAGAGAGCTCAAAGCAGAAAGGAAGAGGGAGTTCGAATTTACTACAGAGGTAGCAATTCGAAACCCCGGAAGACAGCGCAGTCCTCAAGCCAAAAAGGTCGAAGTTTTGAGTGAGATAGATATATCTAAGTGAGTCGACAGAGAAATTCGATTCCCCATATCGAAGCTTTCCAAAGACGGAAGCGAGCAGCGTTGTTTCATTGCAGAGAAGACCTTCAGTGAGGACGCAAATATTTTGTAGTAGTTGTTGGCAGAACAGCGTCAGAGGTAGAGAATAGCACACACTGAGGGAATTTCTTCCTCAAAGGACTTCCAGCCAAGAAGTCTAAATTTTTCTAGTAGAGTAGCAGTAGTTGTGTGCGAGATTTCTCACTCCATAAGGGATTGTGAATCGATGGGCAGCCGCTGCGTAGAGAAGAAGAGGGCGCAGTTCGAATTTTTCTGGAGAGATGTCATCAGCAGGATTGAGAGATCAAGATCGGTGGACGAAGCCTCCAGCTATGTTATCTGGAAGGCCGAGATTGCCTGCGTTCTAAATGAGCATGATCTCAAGATGTCTGTCAATAGTGTAGTAGTTGTGCCTGCCAATGCAAATCCACTTAAGACTTACAAGGATGAGATGGCGAAAACTAAGAGAATCATTCTCGACGGGGTTTGAGATCATGGAGTATCCCATATAGCCAGCGAGGATACTGCCCAGCAGATGTGGGAAGCCTTAGCCACGCTATACGAAGGATCTTCCAAGCAGCGGAAGTACTTAGAAGAGAAGTTGAGAGGCTTCAGGAAGTCCAAGATCAGCTAGCTTCAATAGGGCCAGGGCCCCAACCTATAAAGTTCGTTCGATTAGCGTTGAATACCATTTCTGAAGATTGGCAAGTGTTTGTCTAAAGCATACTAGGCAAAGAACACCTACCAGATTGGGAACGTGTATGGGTTGATCTGCAATAGGAAGAGATGAGGTGTGATCTAGTGAAGGCCACAATCAGTGGCAGTAGCAGCGGTGGGATGAAGGTCGTGAAGGAAGAGGAGGACGTGGACCTTGCATCAAAGGGGCAGCAAGAGCAGTGCAGGAGGAAAAAGGACGTTTCAAAAGATCAAGTGCTTCAGGTGTGGTGAGATGGAACACTACAACACTCAGTGTCCTCTCAGAAAGAGGGACAAGGAGGAGAAGCAGGATCAGCAAGTTGCATCCGTTGATATTGACATACTTTTGTCTAGGTTGGAGGAAGAGTTTGCCTTGATTGTCGAGATGCCTCCTGGGGTGAGGTGGGGTTATCTAGAGTTGTAGCCTCAGAGAGCTACAGGATGGGCAGGATCCTTGAGGAGTCAACCTCTTGGATCAAATCCTTGTTACGGGAGCCCATAGTCAGCAGTAACAGTATGGACCAGTGTCAGGCAGTGCAATTAGGCGCCAAAGTGACAGATGTAGTGGCTAGTAGCGGTCAAATATTGAGCAACGCAGAGTAGAGTTGGCAGCAGTGCAGTTGGCACAGAGCAAAGTCAGCAGTAACACAGGGGCTCCAGCGACAGCACAGAGTCTAGTAGCAGTCAAAACTCGCATGACAGATGCATCAAATTGAACACAGTTAGTTCAATATTTTGGATGTTTTTTTGTTACAAATGTTGTAGTTGCAGGAACGACAGATGGAGAGAGGGTTGTAATGCAGATGTTGTAATTAACTGCAAGTTAGCAAGGTCAACAGCAACACAAATGCAGCTCATATCAGAGTTGTGCAATAGTGATGGGCAAAGCAGCCAGACGTCAATAGTGTGACAAGAGGTAAAGCAAAGACAGGGTGTTGCTTTAGTGGGTTGCAGCACTAGAACACATTCCTTGCTAAGATGGAACATTGATTTTTGTAGCATCGGATGTGTTCTAGCCTTGAAACTTTGCAGAGAGGCTAAGACACATGCATTCTCCAAAACTCAAAAATCGTTTCTGGAAATTCCACTTAGAAATGATTTAATTAAAATAATTAATTTTTTAAATGGTTCCATAAGTCTAAACTTAAGAAATATAGTTAATTAAAAGCTATTAATTAAATTAGGTGAAAATCTTCTAGAAGAATACGAGGTTCAACTCCAAATTAATCTTAGCCATCGATTACGTTTTAATCTTGGTCGTTGGAGCTCCAACAAGAGATTATAAAGAGGAGTTCGATGTGGTTGGAGAAATACATTTGAGCAGTTCAATTTTGCTAGAGAATCGGTTTCCTGAGTAGTAGTTGTGAGTTGTCGGAAGTGATTCAGTGAAGTCAACGCAGTGAGAGAGGGGCAGGGATAGTAGACCGAAGGAAGTTTTTGAGATCCGGGGAGTGCAAGGTAGAGAAGGCAGAGGGCAGTTCAATGAGGCAGCACAGAGCTTCAGAGGGAGTTCGAATTCTAGCTGGGAGAAACGAGATCCAGTGTCAGAAGTTGGGGTGTGAGACCGGAGGGCCAAGAGGTCAAATTTTCAAACAGCAGGAGGTCAGCAGAGGGATTGATGCAGAGCCCAGCCAGTGTGACGCAAATTTGCGTACGATTGACGCAGAAGGTGCGCAGAGGCAATTTGGAGCCAATCAGCAAGCCCTTGATCAAAGTCGAATCTCCCGGACCAGTGTGAGATTCTTCTCACTAACTTTTTGCCAGTATTTCTCTATATCGGATAACTAATTTGGGCATCCAACGATTTGTACTCAGATTTACTACTGCATATTAATTAAAACCCTCAGCTGTTGCACTGGTTTTCCCAAGTTGGGTTTTTCTGGGGACATTGTCCAAAAACAACTGTGTTGATGTGTGTATTTATTTTTCTCCAGTGCAGTTTTTAGTTTCTGTTGTATTTTACTCTGTGTAGGTTGAAGTGTATGTATTTCAGTATTTACCTTATAAACTACAAGTAACTTGTTCAAGTAATTTAACAAGTAGGTGAAATATTATAAGTTTGTTGTAGTAGGAATCGGGTAACCAATTTTTCACATGTATACATCCTCTTATTTAAACCCTCTTTAACTCTTCAAAATTAAAACCATGCAAAAGTCAATATCCTCTTACTCAAATCCTCTTTCAATATCCTCTTACTCAAATCCTCTTCGACTCTTCAAAATGAAAAGAAAAGAAAAAGTCAACATCTTATACATTGAAACCATTGAAAAGGTAATTTAAGATTGAATATTCTTTTCACTTTTGTAATTGTACCAAATAAACACATTTGCTCATAATTGTCATTTTGTTTTGATTTTAAATTTCATCTTAAAAAACCTTTATTTGAAACCATCTCTCTATCTCAATGTACAAATAAAAAACTATATCAAATCCATATACTTTCGTTCATAAATAAGTAAGAAACTTTACCTTGGGATCTTAAGTAATGTTTATGTGAGGACCTCTTAGTGTGGCACCTCGTACCACCTCAGTTAAAACAAGGACAAAATATGGATTAGGTTAACCCATGGTTTTAACATGTCGTTTTAACTCGATCAAATTACATAAAATTAAAATTAAGAACAAAAAAAAAAACATATATTAATAATAGTAAACATAAAATTAATAAATAAATTTATAATTATAATTATTAATAAAACATTTTGACTAGGTAACATATATTTAATAACTTACATTTATAGTTATAATTATAATTGATGAGGGTGGCACAGGGAGGGATTTAAATAAATCCCGATAGACAAACGGAAATCAAGTTCACTTGGGGCTTGGGTCGAAGATCAAACAATCTAGCTAAGATGTATGGCCTCTATATGGGACTTTAGTTGGCTATAAAACATGATACATCTTCCATTGTCATCCTCGGGGACTTGTTACAATCCATTATCTCCATTCGGACTCCCTTCCTAAAAATAATCTCCTTATGCTCATTTTAAATAAATCTCGATAGACAAATAAACCCTGATAGACAAACGGAAATCAAGTTCACTTGGTGCTTGAGTCAAAGATCAAACAATCTAGCTAAGATGTATGGCCTCTACATGGGACTTCAGTTGGCTAGAAAACATGATACATCTTCCATTGTCATCCTCGGGGACTCCCTTATTACAATCCATTATCTCCATTCGGGCTCCCTTCGTAAAAATAATCTCCTTATGCTCCTCCTTTTAAATAAATCCAGTAGACAAATAAATCCTGATAGACAAATGGAAATCAAGTTCACTTGGGGCTTGGGTCAAAGATCAAACAATCTAGCTAAGATGTACGGCCTCTACAGCCTCTACATGGGACTTCAATTGGCTATAAAACATGATACATCTTCCATTGTCATCCTCGGGGACTCTCTTATTACAATCCATTATCTCCATTCGGGCTCCCTTTTAAAAATAATCACCCTATGCTCCTCCTTAAAAGAATCAACTGCTTACTTGAACCTTTCTCTCTTAATTCCTATTACCATATCCTCTGTGGGCAAAACAAAGAGCCAGATGCTCAAGCCAACCTTGCCTGCGAACTGGAAGAAGGGAAATCTGAATTCAGTGGCTCCACTAATTGGAAGGCAATCCCATGAGAATCTCAATGAAAGACAATAGTCCCTCTCTTATAAATAATATGGAAGATTTGAATATGGCTTGGTATAGACTGGATAATCAGCAAAATATAAAATATGGTGTCGACCTCCCCCACGTCTTCGTATCTGGAAGTACAATTCGAAGATCAACAGGGGGTGCTCTTGGCAGGACAAATCGTTAGATGTGGCAGGCTCCATGAATGTTGGCCTTAGGAACATTTATGTTAGACATGTGCCACAGATTGACGCAGGACTCCTCTGTTCTCCAGAATCCAGCCTCATACCAGGTCAGATGGGATGCATATCGGATGATCCTACAGATTCAGTTATGGTTACATCTCCTACAGCGTGGGAGCAACTAGATTTCAATTCAGCAATCATGGAGGCTGACCTCAACCTTATGGCGCAAGAAGTAGCAAATTCTGCAGAAATTTGATTTCAGTGGGGCAGGATTTCCATCATTCCATCATTCTGAGTGGAGGGTTGGTTTTGAGCTTTCGAACTCTCTCAATCTTCGCTTTCCTCTCATGAATAGTCAAGGCATCTTATTGCTCTCTGCTAAATTTGATCTCCCCTCCTATGATAATCGTAATTTCAATTTGCTAGACAACCTGCCTGTGGAAACAATTTCTCTCAGGAACAAAGAAGTCAGGATGCTTCAGTAGATATTGTAAAGACAGTGAATTCAATTCAATTGTGTTTTCTGTGGTCCTGGGCATTTAAAGTAGCAACTCCAACAAAGCAGAAGAAGCACAGGCGAGGTTCTTGGGTTGCACATTCAACATACAGATTCGGCTTCTCTCTGCAGTGGTATCTTTGCCAGCCCCTTGTCTTGCTTATTGTGTTATGTGTCTTTCCAAGAAGTGTTGTTCGATGAGTCTTCTCCTGGCTCTTCTTTTCTCCTTCCCTGGGCACACTCGGTCCCCTTCGAAGGCTGGGAATTCTTCTCAAAATGAAAAGGCATACAGCTCCCCCTCTGACAAGAACAATGACGGTACATCCTACTATGACCTCTGCCCACACCCCCCAGTGGACGGACAAGAGGAAATATGCGAGCATCGTCATCATATCAGTGTTCTAACAGACAAAACTATGTCATTGTCTAAAGATCTTCAAAGTCATCGGGTCAGAAACACGCTGGAGGAAGAAGTGGATTGGCTTCATCATCATCGAACAGTGTTGTAAGAAGAGGTTCAAAGTCAACAAGCAAGAATCAACATGCTGGAAGAGGTGGATGGGCTTTGTCCCCGTCAGACAAACCTGCGAGATCAGAGAAACCAAGGGGGCAACAGAAGCACAGCGAGCAACGCCCACGGTGAACCTTCAGACAGAATGTCCATTGACCCACTGGCATAAGATATGATAGCTCCTAGCAAGTGTATTCTATTATGCAGACAGTATGTAGCAACTACTTTTGGTTTTGCTCAAATATGGTATCAGCCAAATTCTGGATGTAAAACATGAGTTTCCTCGCTTCCCTCGCCTAGAAAATTTTGTACTTCTGCTCCCAATGTAAATCTCCCCTAGTTTTCAGCTATGAAAGGGCACAAAATTAATAGAAAATCTTTATTGTTTATGTCAAAAAAAAATCTAATTAATAATTAAACCATCCTAGATCCATCTTAACTCCTGATCTACCAAGTGCTAAGAGATCTCAAATCTCTTTTCACTCTAAAATAGGCTTCCATCTCAAGAAATTTGATCCCTCTAGACAGTTGATAGATTGAGAATTAAAATGGACCTAAACTAATTATATAATAACAATATCATTGATCAATCTCACAAATGATATGCAAATTTTTCCTATTTAAACTAATTACAAGATCCACAACACTCAATGACAAATCCTAGATGGAATGACAAATCCTAGATGGGAAACAACGCAAAGATATAACATTCAACTAAGCATTAATCCTATAATAAATATATACAACATTAAACTAAGCATTAATCCTATAATAAAGATATAACGCAAAAATGTGTAGAACGTCATAAGATCTTTATTAAAAAAATCTTCCAAATATAAAAATATGACAAAAATGTGTAGAGCATCCTAAGAATTCTATTTAAAAAATCTTCCAAATATAAACATATTTTTAAAAATTGCATTTAGTCCTTTATCCATTCGTCCAATATCAAGCGTACGAAACTTCAGGCCAAATGGAATTCTATAATTCATAAGCAATGCCTATAAATCTATAGTATAGTGCTTCCCGAATAAAGAGGCAATTGAAGCTATTATAGTTTACTGGACAGTGTAGTGAGTATTAAAAGAATGGTAAAACGTATGTATGACCTACAGATATCAAAATTTATGTTGTTTAAGAGGATATACAAGGTTAACTAAGATACTTGATAAGTATATGAAACTCAATTGTTTTAGTGTAGTGCTTCAAGTTAAGAGAGCATCAAAGGTATCGTAGTTTACTGGATTGTGTAGTGAGCTTTAAAAGAATGTAAAAATATAGATGACCTACAAATATCGAAATTTGTGTTTGTTTTGAATAGTTGGTTAAGTAAGACAACTTAATGTTTGATAAATATATGAAAATTCACTGTTTTAAAGTACTTTAGAAGGTAAATTGGGATGATTCTTGAAATTTTCATATGTTCTATTTTAGTCGTACTTCCACAAACACACCCCAGAACTGCACTACATAACATCAAGTTTCTTTGGCTTAGATGCCAAGTTTCAGGGGTATCTTGGAATTGACACACCAATTCATCCCTTTATAACATGTCATTTGAGTGAAGCAGACCACAGCAGAACAGAACCCTGGTGAACAGCTTAACTATCTCGTCCTCACACTAACATCTGACTTGATCCTATGTCATTTGGGTGGAACAGACCACGGCAAAAATAGAACCCTGGTGGACTGCTTAACACTATCAAACTCGTGAGTGAACCAAGGCACCCTTCGCAAAATCCTTGTAATTTAAGTCTGAGATGTCTACAGTAAGGGTGCTAACAAGGTATCATGCAAATAAAATAGTTTTGCTTCAAATGTCTGCAAGATTGGCTCTTTAAACAGTTCATTGCAAAGGAAAAAAATATTGTATGAATGACAATGTCAAAAATCAAAGAATGGATATCTATTATCATTATTGCTTTCTTTTTCTATTATGTGTTAATTTTTCCTTGAACTTATTAGCATCAGGCAATTCATTACCCTAGCAGATTGCAGATCTACTAAATGAAAACACAGCTAAGTTCTTAACACAATTAGCAGAAGCAAAATTACACAACCAATCTCAATCACAATGACACAAATAGATTCTGTCAAATCAACAGTTCTTCATTAAATCTGAACTTACATGGGCTCCCGTCATGGAATAATGGCCCAACTGAAAATATTACAAATACAGCATGTCCTAGATCTGATCTATCAGATCAAGCCCTAGATCTATCCTAGAGCAGGCCCTAGATCTATTCTCAATCCCTTGGTTGATCTAGATCTCCAATGTTTCATTTTTGCACTTCCTCGAGCCCAACACACTAGAGTATCACACTCCTCATTTGAGAAAATCCCTCTCTCAAAGGCGGCTAGTGTAGTTGTATGGTGTGCCTTCTCCTCTCCTTAGCCTTGCTTTTATAACTTTACATTGAGCTAAATCCCTAACACTAATCTCCAAAGTGGTTGAGGGCCTAGATTATGTCTCCCCTTGTTTGAGATCAATGGTTGAAATTAAACATAATCCCTAGAGAAATTTACTTTACTTTTCCTAAGTTTCTTTAGCTCAATTAACCAACATAATAATTATGTGTTTTTCCTAATTTATACTTACACTAAGTTACATTAGCAACTAGCTAACTCTTGAGCAAGGGTCCAAAGGAGATATGTGGGCAACTTCTTACAGGCCTACACACTTAAGTCTGTGCAGAAATACTTACTTGAGCTACAAACATCAACACTCCCTCTTAGCGAGAGAGATACTATTGTTAGACTTTCTCAAACCCAGCACCCAGTGTTCGATTCACAAAAATTAATCACTGAATAAATACACAGTGCAATTCCTAACACCCAAAAAAAGAATTGCGGAAGCAAAAATTACTCAATCTGGATTACATACATGAACAAATTTATGCCCAATCAACAATTCTTCATTAATAAATTAATCATGAATCTTGCTTGGGCTCCTATACTAGGGATAATGGCCCAAGTGAAAAATACAAACTACAAAGTTGATTACCAGCATCACTACACTCTCTCGGACCCAACACACGCTCACTGAGAAGCATCTCTTAATCTTGTGTTGTTGTTGTGTCTTAGCATCTCACTTTAGGCTCAATTTATAACTTTCCTAAGCTAAGATTGACGGCCAAAATGAGCTCGACAAGTTAACTGAAGATAGGTGACTTTACTTTAGTTAACTATCCTATCTTTAGCTTTCTCTACTTTAACTCAAGTCATAAATTTAGCTTGCTTTACATGCACATCTCATGCACGTCACATGCAACATATCAACATGTGTGCAACTCACTTGCACACTCTGCATGTTGCATGCAAGCTCCTAACAAGGCAAATCAAGGTCCTTCTATTCAAGACACAAGACTAGAAGTACCTTCTGAGCTACAAAAATCAACACTCACTCTTGGCGTGGGAGGTACACATCTGGAAGAACCCCCTCCACTTGGATTTGTCTCCAACACCACCATGTTATCCACTATTATAGTTGCTCCCTCCGAACTAGAAGACTTCCCTACTACCTGTTGTGGAATCTAATTTGAGGACATGTTCCTTCGAACCATACTCCTAGGATCCTGCTCCTGAACGTCTAACAATGTCATATCATTTTGTATTCAAGCTTCTATGATCCATAATGAATTAAAGAAAGTCTTTCAGTAGAAATCACATGAGACAATTTTTTGGCTGACGTGTTTCGAACCAACAAGTGTGGTTCATCATCAAGACCAGATGAAGAGGTAGACCATGAACCACACTTGTTGGTTCGAAATACGTCGACCAAAAAATTCTCTCATGTGATTTCTACTGAAAGACTTTGTTTAATGTCATATCATATCAGTTGAGGCTCCCGACAATACCTGAAGAATCACTCTTTCTCGTCACTTGCTCCCTCTTCACAACTAACATTGATCTTGTATCCAAGATCCCCTCAGATATACCCACACGCTGTCCCTGCAACCTTTATGACTGCCCCTGTCTGATGTCAAACACCATAGCTGCATCCAAGGTCGCTCCCTCTAATTATAGAAGCACCTTTCCATCCAGGAACAAAACTCTCTATCCAACATCCTCCAAGGCGGATACTGAGAGCATGTGTACCATCAACCTTGAAACAAACAACATCCTTGTCAGCTCCAGAAAACCTCTTGACCCTAGTTGGAATCTAACACATCAAACCCCCTCCACTACATGCATGGTAATAGTCCCACTAAACACACTGCAGTTTGAGCCTATCTCTAAGATACTGCAGAACACTAACCTCATTCTCGTCTTGTGACCTACTGTCTATTAGCCACGATCATATGCTAAGTCCTTCTAACACGATTGTGGGTTTGTCCCAGTCCTTCGAGACACCCACAAATTTTGTTGTCAATCCCCCAATTAGTACCATCTCCCCCTCCCTTTTAGGAGGGACCTTCGTCAATCTTGTTCGTTGTTAGCACTGTCCTTTGTACCTGCTTTATCAATTGAACCTTATTGACACAACTTGTCCCAGCAAATCCCTTGCCCAACAACTCCTTGCTACCCACTACATTCTGCAGTTACCCAATTATACCCAGCATGGCACCCTTCCCACAACACGATCCTCTACTCTACTCTGTAGCACTACCTACACCAGACGCTGTCACTACTCTATGACTCGCCCATCCATGGCTCGATTATACATTGCCCTGATATACCTATCCCTAGCTACACAAAATCCTTTCTCGACAGTTTCTCACGCACATCCCCGACACCACATGCCATATCCCTCACACTGTCTCTCGCACAGCTTAACACTATTGGCCATAGTTCCTTTGCACCGTGTACTACCACCCCTTGGCCCACTTCCAGGCCGCCACTTGGCCCACTTCTGTACCACCACTTGGCGCAGTTTGCCCACATAGGACGACTAAGAATCATCGTGCTGGCAATTGAATCTCCAAACAAAACACCTGCCAGATTGCTATTGCGTTTCCCTCATTTTGGTCGTTGAATCTTTGCTTAGTTTCATTTGTCTGAGTCGTTGAATATGAACCCTGAGTTGACCATTTTTCCCTATCAGCCACCTTAGCCTTGACCCTGTTGTGTGGCAAGTCAACCTGCACCCTTATGCTTGGTCTGCACACCCTAGATACGCATCACTCGTGTGACAGCTCTTACAACCTGTTATGGCCGACACTTATCCTATTGCGCCCTTAAGTTGTTGCTTTTGCCTCCACTGACCTGTCACAACTCTGTCGACCCTGGCGGTTGGGCTAATCCATGACTCTGCCCAGCAACCTTGCAACCTGCTATCGATCTTGCATCTGTCCACCAATCACTCTCCGCCTCATCATTCAACCTAGATGCCCAACCACGACAGTGTAACCTGCTAGACTTGTTTGGCCCCCTATGCCTACGACAACATCATGACGGCTACCATGTCCGTGTGCGCAAAGCCAACAAACTCTTATGCAATTAGGGCCCTATTCACTTTGTCATCGATTGTGTGCTTTTTCGTTACCCGACAGCCCTCGTGTGATGTCCTGTCTCGCCACCCTTGCGCTTTGGCAATTGCAGCAATTGCCAACTGCTTTAGCAACTGGTGGCTCAGTCGGCAACTGTAGACCCGAGTGTCGACCACCCACAAGCCCCATGTCGGTTTTGGCGACTGGGTCAGCTTATTGGCCACCCAGTCGACCCCCACTGTCTTTCATTTTTTTCCTTTAAAAAAATGGCCTTCGTTCCTTCCTTTTTTTACATTTTTTTCCTTTTGCTTGTTGACAAAACAAAAGCCCAAAAAATAAAAAATAAAAATCCTTGGCCCACAAAATAATCTCACTGCCTTAAAAAAAAAAGAAATCGTTCGTATGATCCTAGTGAACCTAGCTCCAACGATCAGATACAAACTCGGCACCTATAATTCTGAGATCAATTTAGAGTTGGCGCTCTGATACCATGTTAGCCTTCTCGAACCTAGCACCCGGTATTTGCTTCACAAAAATTGATGACCGAACAAATAAAGAGCCAGATTCCTAACACAATATATATATAGGGAAAGCAAAAATTACTCTATCTCTATCTAAATCACATACACAGATTTCTGCCAAATCAACAATTCTTCATTAATAAATTAATCGTTGAACTTACTTGGGCTCTTGTACTAGGGATAATGGCCCAACTGAGAAAATACAAACTGCAAAGTTGATCAACAGCCTCACTTCACTCCCTCGAACCCAGCACACGCTCATTGAGAAGCCTCTCTCAATCTTATGTAGTTGTTGTGCCTTAGTACCTCACTTTAGACTCAATTTATAACTTTCCTACGCTAAGATTGGCAGCGAAAATTAACTCGTCAAGTTAATTGAAGATAAGTGACTCTAGTTAATTATCCTATCTTTAGCATTCTCTACTTTAACTCAAGTACAAGTCATAATTTTAGCTTGCTTTACAAACACATTTCAAGCATGTCACATGCAACACATCCACATGCGTGCAACTCACTTGCACACTCTACATGTCGCATGCAAGCTCCTAACGAGGCAAATCAAGGTCCCCATAGTTAAGACACAAGACTAAAAGTACCTTCCAAGCTACAAAACTCAGCAACTTTTGCCCCTTAGAACTATCTTTGATCCTGGAACTACATCTGTTGCCATGGTTGTTCCTTCTGAACTGGAATTCTTCCCCGCTACCTAGTCTGGAAACATCCTCGAAGTCATGCTTCCCTTAGACTAGTTCCTAGAAGCCTCCTACTCCTAAACATCATGTAAGGTCATCTCATACCAAGAGAAACTTGGAAGGATCTGTAACATGTCCTCCCCACTTGAACCTAAACGTTGACTCCCTTTGGACTGCCCAACAATCGGAGCTACCTGCTCCTTGTTCTCTGTCACTGCCCTACTTCTTGCCATTCCTCAAATACGTTGGCCCTTTAGCCTATACAAGTTGCTCTCTCTAACTCCAATGATATGCCCCTTGTCAGAGTTAGATCCCATGGGTCTAATCAGTGCCTATCCATCTGGAACACTACACAAATCCCCTTCTTCTCTATCATAGAGACAAAGAGCAAACTCAACCTGATTTTTGGCACCCATAACACATCAGATCCAACCTGCATCCTAACTCAAGCTGGAATATCATTATTCCAACCCCCTTCATTGCAAGTTTGGTTTCGACACCAAACTCCACACACAATTTTGAGTCCCCCTCAGTCAGGCTGTCAAACAGCTATAGTGCCCCTATCAGATGCCATGTGGCTCCATTGTCTAGTAAGGTGCCTGAGAAAAGGTATAAAATTAGAGTGAGCTCAATTTCAAACTTCCTGGTAAACTCCTCATGAGCTTTTGCCAACACAGTTATAGTTGATCATGTACTCTTCCCACCCTTCTTCATCTATGGACACTATAAAGCATAGAGTCTTGTCTTATGACAAGCAAAATACTTGACATTAGTGAAGTCCTTCTATGGTAGTGAAAATTCACTCATACTGCTCAATCATTTTCCTTTGATCCTCATTGTTCGACTAGCAAGATAAAGATTCTCATCATCCCCACTCTTATATTGTCCCCCAGGGAAAGATTTCTCCCATATTTCCTTTCGAGTGAAGCTATCCCATAGTCTACTCCAATCAAGTAGTTTCTCTCGTGCTTGTTACCGCTCAAACTAGCAGGAGTCCTAGGAGGGGATCCTATAAAGCAATTACTAGGTCAAGGGGCAACAATGGAGCGATAGCTCACTATCACCTTAGCTAAGGCTCCATGCTCTTTACGGACTTTCACTAAATGGGAGGAGACCCGATATGAGGAGTCACAGGAATGAATAGGTCAATGAAAGAATGACGGGTGATTTCCAAGGCCCATTCACAGGAGAGAGACTCAATAATATGGTTTTCTTGCATGGAAAGTGAGGTGATAGGCTCTCTAGGAAAGGCTAGGAGGATTCTTGAGGCTAAGGTTTGGGAGTATATCTTGTCAAGAGGTTTGCTAGACCCGAGAATCCTTGCGGAGAATTGGCCTTTGTGTGATCTTTGCAAAATTAGAGTTGTAAGGTCGCGGGACCACACAAGACCAAGTCGACCCAAAATTAGGTCAAAGATGTGGAGTTGATCAGTTAAGGAGGGGTTTGACCTAATTATGGAAGAGAAAAGCCTAAGGACAATTCTTCTTTTAAGAAATTAATGTAATGATCCAAATGAGGACACTAGCTAAGGGAACCCTAGAGCAAGAGACAATCCTTGAGCTAGGGCTTGATATATCTCAAGATCCCATTGTCATAATTTCTAAAAATTTGGAGGGCCTCTAGCAAAAACCCTAGCGCAATTATGGACAAGATATCGAACTTTTTTGATGGCTACAATGAGAGAAAAATGATGCCCTAGGTGACCTATGGAGTTTAGCCTTAGAAAGAGAAGGAGAGGTGAGATAAATATTCTTTGAAAGTGATCACCTATGGAAGGATTAGTGCCTTATTCTTTGGGAGAGATGGAGTCAAAGAGAACCTGGCGTTTGGAAAAGATTTACCCAATCAAAGAGGCCTTCAAGCAACTTCACATGGTGTTAGGGCATGAGAGCAGCTACTTAAGGTCTTTATACTTCGATATGCAATAATTGATGACTTATCAAGATATATTTAACAAAAATAATCTCTAGGAACATTCACCCATTCATACATCACCCATGCAATGATACAACGCTACAAAAGATCAGAATTCCCACAATTTTGCATAGAAACGCAGTGAATTTCATATTTGTATAGCGAAAATCCCAGCAACATTTTATGTGACAAAGTAAATACAAGAATAAGCATGAAAAGGATCACTTACATGTACAAATGAGTATATCTAATCATCAAATTATGGCAATAATGAAGCTCCAAGACAGGAGAAATACATCCAAACATCAAAATTCATACATGCAATCCAAACTCGTCCACCAAAAGGGAATGTGAAATTCTCCGGTAGCTACTAAACCCAATCCAAGTGATGATGATGAAAAGGAATCATCTCACTTCTATTTATACAATCACTAATGAGTTAGATTTGCTTGATTTGGCCTAATTGAGCCCCAAATAATAAAATTATGTGCAATAATAACATCCCTTGGTGACAAACCCACCAAGATAACTCAATAACATAATAATAAGCCTCTCAAGAGGGTCAAATGATCAATAAAGTGAGTTTTTGGGCCTTTGAGAAGTCCTAACGAAGTCCTGAGTGTGCTACGGTGTGAGAATGGACCTCAAACATAGTGGACAAGGGGTTGGCCCTTGTTTTCCAAGCAAAACTTTGTGGTACCCCCAAGTGAGTGTGAAGGACACAAGGGCATCATCATGGGTCTCCAAGTGGATCGAAAATGCCTATATACCATTTGTGGGGGCTAGGGGCTAGGATGATAACATAAACCCTCATCTATACCCCAAAACATCTGCCAAGTGTATGGTGCAAGTATGGAGTCGACCGGGCATGGTTAACCAGGTGCATCATCCTCATCCAAAAAGGTGGAACATAAGCAATCAATGAGTGGTTTTGGGGATCCATGAAATATTATTTGCTATGGTGGAGACCCATGGCTCTCAACGCTCACCCTACAAGTGCCAATGTGGCCCTCTGGAGGGCTAGAACCCCGTATACCCCCGTATAGGGAAACCAAGCCCCAAATGGAGACCCACTTGCAATCTTGCAAAAGATCCAATGCATCCCCTTGCCTTCCAATACAACAAATCATTAGAATAATCAAGTAAAAGAGCTTACAAGTCATGGAATCAATGGGGCACTTCATGGTGGCATGCCCTTCCATAGCGGGATTTGGCATGTAGAAGTGTCTCCAAGCTCAATGAGGGGTTAATCAAGGTCCATATTAGGTGGTTTCAACCTTTAAAGGGGGTGACATGTCCATGGTACATTCCTCAAGTGGCAGATGGGAAATGATATAGTAATGGAACAGAGTGGGGATCAGGGGAATCATCCAAACCACATGTCATGGTACAAGGGAAGCTATAATAAGGGAAGCCCACACCTGGGTATATGAGTGTAGGAGAGAGCAAATCGTGGTACATGAGTTACCCTCGCCTTTGTTTTTCCACCCTTCTTCATATGCCTTTTGCCTTTGATTGATTTTTCTTCATAACTACTTGGGGCTCCAGGCAATGAGAGCATGTTGTATAATATATAGCAACTGATACCACCTTAAGGTGGGGCAGTTCATCACCCACCAAGGGTTCCTTAATGTGGAAGGGGCTCATCTAAGGCCCCTAGGAACCAGGGTGATGGCCATAAATAAGGGGTAGAGCTCATTTTCGGCGTTTGCCCATGTGCTATATTTATGTCCAAACCATCTTTTGCATTTTGTGGTACATTTCCTGTTGAAAGTGGCCAAATTATGCTTTTTTCTTTTCTTTTTAGCTGCATCAACCTCTAGGGCATCATTCCAGGGTCAACCCAAGGTGTGGGCAAGAGGAGGGGGAAGCTAACCCTATGTAGACCCAATGGACCCATGTGGGAAAAATGATGAATGGGGTTAGAATGAGCAGAAGGAGTGATGAATATGGTGTCTTGAAGCGGGACCACGCAACCAAAATCGGAGTTTCCCACGTAGTGCCAACCCTAAAGCTAATTGTCAACAAAGGAGATCCCACTGGACTAGGATACAAGGGTAACCACCAAATCAGGCGAAGGAGACAAGAGTACAAACCTAGCCCACTCTTTTCGCCGAATCCCCCAACCAATCCATGCCCAAAAGTGTCCATGAAAAGTAAGGAAAGTTACTCAAATATACCAACGAAAAACCATACCTTCGAGGTCAGGAGGCCCACCTTCAAACATACAATCATAACAGATGGGCGAGGGACCACATGGTTGGCTCAGGGGGAGGAGATAATGGCACATCAAGTTATCTAGTGGCTGCAAGGGGTTGCTCGCTGCCGGCCGAGGACCATATAAGAGAAAAAAAAATTCCTATACACACTACCCACAAGTGGTGGGTATCAGTGCTAAAACACTTGTCTCATAGGTAGCCCAGTGTTTTGTTAACCCACTCAAGATTGTCTTTACAAACTCCTCATCTAACACGGCTACCCCAAGAATTCCAAGTTTATCTCGAACTTGTTGAATCCTAGTGAGATATGATGCCATTGTGTTTGACTCAGTCATCTTGGTGTTTCTTGACTTTTCCCTCAACACCATTTTTCGGTTCTTATTATCACTCTGGTATAAACTCATCACAGCAGTCCACATCTCAAGGGCACTATTCTTTCTTAACATGTGAAGGATCACATGATCCTTCACTACATCCATGATGATACATCTGGCTTTCACATCCTTCAAATTATGGGCAGCTAGTGTTGTAGCATCTGCAAGAGGTGTAACTTGAGTACAAACTCCCATACGTTGTTCTCCATGAGAACCAACACTATTCTCTCCTTCCATGGACTAAAATCATAGGTGCCCTCCAGCCTCTCCTCAAACTTCAATCCAATCGCTACCCTCTTCCCAAATCAGAAAATTAAACGTTTGTTGTCACACCCTGATTAGTATGGTTTCCTTCTCTTCCTTTAAGGGTTGACCTCTGCCAATTGCACTAGTATTAACATCCTTTCTGCCAAACTCTCATGGACCTTGACCACGCCTCTAGCCAACTGCCCAAATCTACTGACTACTGAACACTCTTCACTATTCTGGTTGTGTTTGGAATAGTTGTCCCCCCTCCAATGACTCAGCCTCAACCACATTGCTTATCTAGTGGCTAGTTGCAACACTCTGCAATGCACTTTTTTGCAGGGTGGAACCTACCTCCTGCACGAATTTTTCAGTTGTTGGCCACTTCTCCCTTTGGAGGTTTGTTCCTAGTGCCTGCAGTTGTTGATACCCGATTGCCTATTCCACTATTGTCACATGTTCTATTTGAACCCTGTGGCCACTCCACCAATCCATCTACCTCGTCCAATTGTGCGCCTCAACTCCTTGGCCCAGTCCGGCAGTTTTGCTTTAGCTGCCTCCCGATGACTTCAGTTTTGTTGGAATGCCTTGGTTTACACCTAGTTTGTCTCCCACTCCTAGCCACAACCCTTTGTTGCCATCGTTTCCTAGCCCATCTCTTGACCGGCCTCTGCGTTTCCGCCCATCATTGAGCCTCCATGCACTCTCGCAACATGTTAGGCAGCAATCCACCCCAACAACTCTGTTGGTCGGCAACAACTCCTATGCCTCTACGCACAACGCTTACAGCAGATGTTTTCTATGCAACCCGACTTTGTTATTTCAACAAATGTACCTTCCTCTCTGCATGCAGACAAAGTGGTGCGAACTAGTGGCTATCAGCCACCTTATGACCTGATTCATTAGAAACTAGGTGCAGTTGACCCTAACTTGTTAGAAACTAGGTGCATTTGACCCACTCGGCAGCGTTACAAATTTGATATTATTATTTACCTTTAAAACTCAGTGTCACAACTCCTGCCCCCCCTCCCCCTCCACCCCTTTTCCTTAACTCAACAATTATCTTTGACTATTGTACAACTGATTTCCTTCAACCTACAAAATTTTATTTCTACTTCATACGATCACAGCCAATCCTAGCCTCAACGATTCCTATACAAACCTGGCTTCCAGCGTAATTCAAACATTGGTTTTTACAGTTTCTCACTCTAATACCATGTTAATTTTTCCTTGAACCTAGCACACAACAATTCATTAACCTAGTAGATTGCAAACCCACTGAATGAAAGCACAGCTGAGTTCTTAACAAAATTAGTAGAAGCAAAACTACACATAACCAATCTCAATCATAATGACACAACTAGATTCTTCCCAATCAACAATTATTCATTAAATATGAACTTACTTGGGCTCTTGCCTTGGGATAATGGCCCAACTGACAAAATTACAAATACAACATATTTGGATCAGAACCAATAGATCAAGCTCTAGAATTGTCCTCAATCTCTTTGGCTGATCTGGATCTCCAATGATGTACTTCTACAATTCCTTGGACCCGGCACACCAAAGTGTCATATTCCTCACTTCAGAAAACACCTCTCTCAAAGGCTAAAGTCATTGTATGGTGTGCCTTCTCCTGTCCTTAGCCTTTGCTTTTATAACTTACATTGACCTAAATCCCTAATGCTAATCTCCAAAGAGATTGACAGCCGAGATTATATCTTGCCTCGCTTGAGATCAACGGTTGAAATTAAAACATAATCACTAAAGTAATTTACTTTATTTTTCTTAAGTTTCTTTAACTCAATTAACCAACATAATAATTATTTGCTTTTCCCGAGTTAGACTTAGGCTAAGAACATTAGCAACTTGCTCACTCTTGAGCAAGTGTCCTAAGGAGATCTATGGGTGACTTATTGCATGCCTAGAGACATAGGCCTGTGCAGAAGTACCTGTTCGAGTTACAAACATTGACATTCTCCTGATAAATCTATATTTTTCTCTTGCTACACCACTGGTTAGATGATTTCTATTATATAATATGCCGTTATTGAGCACAAAAATATCAGAGGTTTCACTTTTCAAGTCCATGAACAAGTACACCTCAATTTTTTTCATTTTTCCTGTAATTGGCCTTGCCAGTTGTTTCCAAAAGTTAAAACTTCATCATTCATAGAATATGCATTTTCTTGTAAATGGCAGGAAATTTATTCCAGTAGCAGAATGACTTGTTACTGTATATCTTCAGCGGTTATGGATGAGATCGCCTTATGTAGAACTGATGCAGGAGCATCCGTCATAATGTAAGGATGATCAGGTGGAGCACCAGCAAATGCAGAGATATTGACCAACAAGCACATGGGAGCATGAGAGAAGGGTGAATGGTGCTGGAGATCGGAGGGTTAGAGGTGGCATTAAGGAAAGAGCGAACCAGATATAGGTAGAACCCATGGTGAGTGGACTTGAAGTTTGAGGGGATATAAAATAATAGTAGAGCAATCATTGAGATGATGAGAGGAGGCACACAGGAGTCCATAGTGCAGGGATTGGCAAGCTAAGCATTTTGAGGAACTTAGGAGAACAAGACAGCAGTAAAAGGCACACATAAGTCCACAGAGCAGGGGCTGGCAAGCGAAACGTTTTGAGGAACTTAGGAGAATGAGACAGCAATAAAAGGCATGCAGATCGTGGATGAAAATGGAAGCTAGAACAAACATGCAGGAAAGACGAACGTTGAGATTTTCCAAAGAAACAAATAGATGTTGAGGGAGTTTGAATGACCCAATGGTTATGGGACTGTCATGAAGCCATAGATGGAATGATTATAGCCATGGAAAATCAATCAAAATTGAATCAAGGGGCAGTTACAAAAGTAAGAGCAGATAATAAATAGAAGGTTTGTATCTTAATGAAATAAGTGCTCAACTTGCTGTGATATTGACTTCAAGAGGCGTGTCAGTCAGTTGAGTAGACAGTCAAGTTATAGGAGAGGGCAAGGTGCCTCAGATAGATAGACATAGTAGTAGAGAAATGGCATTGTAGCTTCAATTATATGCTGTAAAATGCACAATTAAATGAAAGCTTAGATCATCATTTCTTTGTAGCCCTATTCATGAAATATCTTGCATGATTTTTATGAAAGGATGCCTCTTTTTCTTAAACATGGCAAATTGATAACTCATTAGAGAGATCTGGGCTAGGCCCGGGATCAAACCAACTGGCTGCCACTATAACCCAAGAGGATATCCAATGGCCCACATGCCAGATATACTAATAATGTAATATGTATAACTTAGAAAGGGGCAAGACATCTGGAGACACACCCACAGCTGGGTCAGGGGTTGGGCGGAGTGGGGAGGGGTCTAACCTTCTAACATTATCACAAGGGGCAAATTGTCTCAATGGGGGGATTTGAACCCCAATGACTGAGATGACGCTTGAGTAATGAGAAGTTGTGTGTTTGTAGGACTGTGCGTGAGTAATGAGATGCCCTTGATGTGCAGGGTTAGAACTGTCTGTGAGTTATGAGATGCCCTTGATGTGCAGGATTATCCATCTGATTTGATGATCTCATGCATTAACAGTGTTGTTGTATGATGCTTGGGTCAAGTGATTGTGCATTTTGATTTGCAGGGACCTGCAGGTAGGTCTGATTCAAGAACAAAGCTCTAATAGGTGTAATGCAGGAATTACTTGGCTACATTCCTAGCTATACGCTCATGGAATCTTTAGGAAGAAAGCCTAGGGGAGACATTAGAACTCACCAAGCAAGTACAAATAGATCCTTCAATAGGATGGGGGCATTAAAATATGAAGGTATAAACATCTGGGAGTAACAAAGCAACAGGATTGATAATCGTTACACTGACATTTTATGCCAGCAACAAAATATTTGAACTCCCAAACTTGTAGAGGATACCAAAATATAGCCTTACCTATTTACAATCATTGATCAAAAATGATATTCTTTGATATGAACTTGCATGGCCAGCTTGCATTGAGGACAAAAGTTACGCAACAACTTTTACAAGAAAGAAGAAATGAACATTTCAATTGTTTATCATTATAAAAAACCATTTTTACCAGGATTTCAATTAACAGTAGAAAAAATTTAGATTACACTGTCATCACTAGCTTGCCATCGGTCAACATCATCTAATGAATCTTCTTCTGAGCTCTTTGGTGTCCTACTGAAGTTTCTGCTTCTCTTCAGCAACTTGCTCCTGTGTTGATCCTTCTCTGGGGATAAGCTCTTACCTTGGTCTCTCCCTTGTGACTGGTAGTAATTCTTGACTCTCCTTGGAGACTTGTGGTCTCCATGCCATCTTTGCAGCCTTTCACGCTCTCTATTCTTCTGTGGTGATTTGCTACTATGATTGCCTCTCGACAACTTCATTTTCTCTTGATCCATGCTTTCTTTGACATGATCTTGGGATCTCCTTGATTCCCTGGACCTTTTTTTTTTCTCAGAGCGCAAACTTTGTAAACCATCTTCCCTTTCCAATGTGAGCCTGTCTTTTGACTTATATTTAACAACATTATGATCATCATCCAATCTTACACAACTTCCTCTTCTTGAATCAGAGTGCTTTTTACCTGTAAGATCACTATCAACACTATCTGCCCTCCTTTTTTTATCATTGGTATCATCTTCACAGGACTGCTCTCTGTGGTGCCTCTTTCTGTTCATCCGATGCATACTCCTATCAGTCCTTTGATGGGCCCGATCTGTGATTTCTTTGTCTTCTTCAGACATCTCATTTTCACCTCTCTTGGTTTTATCACTGGCTCCTCTATTTTGGCTGCACCTTATTTTATTTGCTTTTCTATTATATACATCAGAATCTTGATCGGAATCCGACCTGGTGTCTTTTGATTTATATTTTACAACATTATGATCATCATCCAGTCTTACACAACTTCCTCTTCTTGATTCAGAGTGCTTTTTACCTGTACGATCACTATCAACGCTGTCCGCCCTCTTTTTTTTATCACCAGTATCATCTTCACAGGAATGATCTCTGTGGTGCCTCTTTTTGTTCATCACATGCATACTCCTATCAGTCCTCCGATGGGACCGATCTGTGATTTCATTGTCTTCTTCAGACATCTCACTTTCACCCCTCCTGGTTTTATCACTGGCTCCTCTATTGTGGCTGCGCCTTCTTTTATTTGCTTTTCTATTATATACATCCGAAGCTTGATCTGAGTCTGACCTGGTGTCTCTTTCTTCTTTGCTACTATACTTTCTGGTTGTGTGCTCTTTGTATTTTGTTTCATTGTCATCACTACTCCAACAGTCCCTTTCGCGTAACTTATGCTGCCTAGATGACCTCCTGCAGCTGCTCCTGTTTGAATAACCATGGCTATTCTGATTATCACGTTCTCTCAGTTTGTGATTATCATATTGAGTAATCCTTGACCCACCAAACAACATGTCCATTTTTATCATCCAGGACCTTGGAGGTGGATTGTCCCAATCTGCCCATTCATATTCCCCTCCCGGATTACGAAAGCAGTGAAGAAAGTTGCAAGCACTTCCATGTGAACAATTCTGTCACAGAGCCCAAGGTTTTTAAAGACAAATAATGCCTACTAAGATCACTAGGATATTCAATGTTAGAAAAACAACTGATCAATGATGAAAACCAATTGTAGAGATAACTTGAATATTACCTTATGGCGAGATTTCATATATTCCCCACAGATTGCCACTTTCCACCTTGTGACACCAATAAACTCGCAAGTAATCTGAGACATAAAAGCATGGGAAACTTAATTTAAATATGTTTGTGCAATGTATGATCAAAAGGAATAACCACTAAACAAACTTACTATCACATAAGTAGTTTATTGTATGTTTTTTAATCTATCAAGAACTTTAACGTATGATCCATCAAGATAAGATAAAAAAGATCAAGCTTCCAAGTGAAAAGAAGCCAAAGCTCACATACCTGACAAACAGTTTAAAGTATAGCTTATGTAACATTAAGAAATTTTCGAATTTAAGCTTCTGTGATCCATAATCTGTATGATAGAAATATTTTCGGAAAAATCACATCAGAAGAATTTTGTCGACACGTTTCAAACCAGCTAGTGTGGTTCATCGTCAAGACAAGTCGAAAAATCAGATCATGGCTACATGTTAAATAAGGATAGCAGAACTTCCAATGGCTAGGTTTGACTGGAAAACGGCTATATTAGACTAGACTGGACAAACGGCTATAATCTACCATGAAACGGCTAGATTTGACTAGTCAAATTATTTAGTTAAAATAATATTATTTGAATAGTTAATATATGTATTAACTATTAATACAGTTAATTAACTATTAATATAGTTAATTAAGAAATTTTATTATAGCAAAAGCTAGAAAATGATTACATTCATTATTATAAAATGGAGAGACTGAAAAACTAGTGAAAATACAAGAAAGGATGACACATCAAAGGCTAAAAGATTAATCAGTTTCAAAGAACGGAAACAATCAGCTTCAACATTGTTCGAGCAAAGCAGTTCAAGGAATGAACAAAATACTAATTATTTCAAAAATTTAAGCTTCAACTGATAAAGCGCGATATAATGCTTCAATTGATAGTTAAGTCAGAAGTTATTGAGCCCAGACCCAAGGGTTAGCTCGATTGGCAGATGCTCTTGCACCAAGTCCACAGAGGTCTTGGGATCAAATACAATCACTTTGCAGTTCCATCTAGAAATTCCAGGGATGAGGGGAGAGAGCTCTGCAAGGGCTGTCCTAGTACCAGCGCTGAGGGTGAAGTGAGATTATTTCCTCAGGCCAAAATTATAAAATAAAAATAAATAAAGAAAACAAGCTACTGAGACTAAATTAATTTCGTTGGAAAGGTTATTCAGTATACATTGCTGTTAGTGCCAACAACCATATATATTACCCAATATCCTTCTGGTGAATATTTTCAGGGACTTTTCCTCGATAAGGCCATCTGTTTCTTGTGCAATAAAATCAGAAGTATGACACAAGCATTTGGAATCAGCATTCAGTTGTTCTCGAAGTCCCAATTTTTTATGTAAAAAATTGTCCTGTTTAGAGATATATACATATAAAGTTGGTCAACCATCTACAGCATGCTGGTGGGTTTGACGGCACGTATTCCTAAAGCATATGGCTGCTGTAAGTGCCATTCCCTGAAATAAGGTCCATATAAAATAACTTCTGCACAAAGAATGTGATCTTGTTTTGTTAAGTACTAAGTAGAACTGCAATAAGAAAAAAAATTTAAACCGGTTTTCCAACAGATCTTCTCTCTACATGTCAACATCAAATTCCAAGCTTATTAAAGTGTTTATTCACAGGCCTGGGGCAATGGACATTGTCACACAAAATAGGCACATACAAGATACACCATAGACTACAACCACAAAAATTTCACGAAGTATGCTTCCCTGCAATGTGCTGTTAGGAATGAAAATTATCAGCATGGTAAGAAGATAACATATACGCAAGAGTGGTTATTGGAAAGTACCCTTGAGGATTGCTGAACATGTCTGTGCAACAAAGAAATCAGGACTTCACTGAAGCTGGACTATTCTCAGTTCCTAGATATGATGTATGGCATTGAGTCTCCTGTCTAAGAATATCTATAATCATCTATAACTGAATGTATCAAACACTTATTTAACTGGAGTGATTTATCCAGTTCATTCACATTCTAAGTTGTGTGATAAGCGGAAACAGATACACATTTCTGAAATGGAAACACACTGGAAACATGACCCCCAAAAATTTTGGAGACAGGAAAACACGATATATATATATATATATTATAAGAAGAGAGAGAGAGAGGAGAGAGAGAGAGATCATTATGAATAAATGAGCAAGAACATTTAAATGACAACTAATGTTTCTAATTATATATATATATAGAGAGAGAGAGAGAGAGATCATTATGAATAAATGAGCAAGAACATTTAAATGACAACTAATGTTTCATTATCACTTATACTGGAATCCTAATCATTAGTATCACCCTTTGCCTCTACCTCAATCCTCTAGAGACATCAGTCAGCACCACTCAATTTTGGTGAAACTACCTAATCCAAGCTTTAAAATATGCTACAAAAAGCCTAGCATGCGTGATCAATGATTTTGGTTTGAGTGAAGGGTACATTTTTGCTAAGGACATGACAGAGGAGTCCAACAAGCAATATCACTAACATTGATATACATAAAGGGCTTGGTGCTCTTGATTAACTACCAATACCATACCTTCATACATAAAAGAATCTAATCAAACTAGTCCTCAAATTCTGGAAACTGTTAACTCTGCTAAATTTTGAATAGGATATGAAATTATACTTTCTCCAAATGAAGACTGATGAGGTTGGAAATACTCTCAAACATCCTGAAAGAATTAATGGTAATGTTAAAGAATTGAAGTAAACATTATTTTACTTTAAGAATTTAATAATACCATAACTCACAACATTTTGGTGCAAAGTGAGAGTGAAACCTTTTTTAAAGAAAAATTTCTGGTCTTCCAGGTTTCTATAAGTCTCCTATATTCATAATCAACCTTTGATTAGGCAATAAAACCAAAAATGTGGGTCCCAACAATTAAATCAAGGAAAAATCAGAGAAATTTCATTTGGAAACGCATTGTACAGACATTGAAACACATTTGATTTGTATGAAACACATTTCCGACATGTGAATGTGTTTCATACAAACTAAAACACGTTTCAGCCGAGTTTCAGAGTTTCAAAACAGAAACGCGGCGGAAATGCAAGGGGGGGCAAGTTTCCTGCAACATAGTTCACATCTAATATAAACACAAAAAACATACATGAGATGACCCATAGATGATAGCATACATTTCATCTTCTCATAGCTATATTATCTATACATATACATATGAGTCTCTGGAATGAAAACCAATTAAAGACAAAAAATAATTTACTAATAGGAAAAATATGCAGCAGCAGACAAATGCATCACACACCTGCTTCCCTGCAAAAAAACGACCATTTATGGCATTGTATGCAGCAATTGCAGAATCAAGAGACTGATAGTGCACATAAACATTTCCACGAAGATGAGCTGAAGCATTTCCACAGACCTGAATAATCAACTAAAGTTAGCCTGGTAAAATTTAATTATCCATATAAAAAACTTAAATTAAAACAAAAAATTAATTTAAAAAATAAATATTTGAAAAAACAAAAACACATAGGCAATCGTATTTCTTATGATAAGATACAGAATTATGACAAATAAATATGGTTACCAAATTAGTCAATCATATTTGTAATTACTTAACAAGCAGAAGGCCCATTTTCAAAGACGATGAGAAACAGTGAGAAACACAAAATGATTACCTTGAAATTTACAAGTTCACCAAACTTCAAAAATTCTGTGTGTACATCTTCATAAAATTCATCATAATGAAGGGCAACCTCTTCATCTGTATACTGCAATGCTTCCCACAACAACAATGATTGAATGTAAATAATCAACATAAAAGTCATTAAACAAATAGTTATTTTTCAAGAACACATTCCACGAATCAAAAGCAAGTTATGACCAATGTTTTAATGCCCTCTTCAAGGTAAACTGCAAGTGGCCCAGCAAAATAAGCAATTCAATACTTGTAAATTTCTTACTGATATTTTGGTGTTTAATTTGGTACTTTAGGAAAGTAATAATTTACCATAAACCTAATATCGAATGTTCATGGTATAATCTAAGTGGCAACCAGTAGTGAAATGCTTCTACACAGAGCTCAGTTCAGCAACATGAAAAGAAGTAAACAAAAATTTCACACTTCAAAGTTCAGAGATTAATTACGACCACTCAATTGAAGATTATTTTGAAGGATCAAACAACTACCTTCAAACCATTAATTATTTGAGATCCTATGAAATGGATAATGAAATCACCTTGGTTCTCAAACTTTGGATTTTTGATTAACATTATTTAAATAACTTATCTTTAGACACATAAAAAAAATTAATACTATTAAATGGAATGAGAAACCCATTAGTTCTCCAACTTTACTTTATAATAGAAATCCAATTCAAGCTTTCAATAAATATAAGTTCAGAACTCTTCAGTCTTAACAACCAACACGCACCATTGCCAAGCAGAATGAAGTTATATTAACATGCCCTAAATGAATGCCAGATGGTAACTTTCTGAAAGAAAACAACTAGCATTTTCAATACCCATGAGTATTTGGAATTCGAAATATATCTGCTTTGAATTTGTATTCATCTGATTCACTGCCAATCAAGTACAACCTCTGATGGGGCTAGCTGGAATCTTCCAAAGAAACAACCATGCAGCATCCACTACATAAGACACCAGCCATATACTGTCTAATGCCTTTTTGCAGGAACTACGGCCAGTTAAGGATCTGCTTCTTTTTTAGGGTAATTAAAGATGAAGGTTAACAACCATTGCAAAATCTGAAGAAGTCCATTTCAGAATAAACAAAAGATAAATCTCATTGCAGAAACAAATGCCATCATTAATACACTTATGACCAGTAAAATTAGATTAACCTTGTGGACCATTGTACATGCTAATAAAAACAAAAAAACTGTGTATATATATAGGGAACATTACTTTGATGTACTAAACATGATAAAGATCACTCAAGCTCAGAAACCAGAATTTTTATATCCACTGAATCTCCATTATCTACAGTCAGGATACATGTCTTCATCTCCACCGTTGGTCAATGCCAAAATCCTTGGATCTCCTTTGCACCATACTTCGAAAAGGATTTCTGAAGTAAAAGTCAAAGGAAAAGAAAAAAAAAGCCACTAGATATGACCAGCTTCGTGCGTATAGAACATTCAACATAGATGTCAGAAAGCAATGACAAGAAAAAGATAACCATGAGAACAAATAAAAGGGAGAGAGGAAATTGATCTTCACAAACAAGCGTCAAACACAGAATATTCATGATGGTTTACAAGCAACATTGCCAATTAACAAAAGATTACATCCAACACCTCTGCTTCACAATCTACAAAACAGCAATGCATGAAAATAGAATGCAATTTTTGATAAACTAACTACAAATGTTGCAGGGTGAAAGTCTATAATGATGTCTAAAGATGAGCCACTTCAGTGTTAAATTTTAATTAATCGTACTTTGTGTGGGATTTATATTTTTTGTTGGTTGATGGATTTTATTTCAAAAAAATATCGGGAAGCTGTGTTTTATGGAGTAAATTTCATCAGCGTTTCAAGCCAATAAATCTGGCTCGTCATCAGGAGGTGTTGATGCTCATCTATTTCCATTACCACATCAATAAATTTATTTACTTAGTCATTGATTAGTATTTGAATGTTCTGTGACTGCTGATTTTTCAATCTTGTTGTGCATTATAGCAGCACTGTGTTCCTTCAATCTTTCCGTGATCAATCAACTAGTCTCACCTATGTAAACCTTTCCACAGAAGCACAAGATAGGATACACACCTCTCTGAAGCTTTAGATTGATAAGGTCTTTTGCTGAATCCAACAAAGTCCTTGAAGAGTTCAATGGTGAGAACGTACCTTTTATATTTCCTCTATTCAATATCTTGGTAATCTTATCAATAGTGCCCCAACTGAAGCTTATGTCAATCAATTGTAGTTTTCTGTTAGTTAAAAGAGTATAATAAAATTTAATATCCCACATGGAAAACACAAAGAAGCTAAAGGGGGAACATCACTTATAAACAGGTTTTTAGACATTAGAGTGGGTGACTTATTCGGAGAATGTGTTATAGCAGGTAGTACCTAAGAGACCATTCTTGGCAAAGTGCAGCGTCCATTCCACTCTTGGATTTGGGTTTGAGTTGGTATCCATACCTTCTCCAGGAAGCTTCAGGCTTTATGTATTATAGTTTTTTTAAATTCAGGTGGTTTTGCTACTGCTGGACTTTTTTGGTTGTTACTATGTTGGCATTCTAGAATCTGTTATTAGATGTATTCACTCTGCAAGATACCCATTGCCCATAACGCTATGGACCAATTTATGAAAAGTTAAAACTGTTCTACCAGATTTTAAGCTCGAGATCCTTGTTTGAATATGAGACTCAAAAGAACTCGAGATGACACCCCACACATGCAGTGCTAGCTTTTGATTCAGCAAAGGTAATAGTTGAATCAGCCACTGGAAGCACCATTCCATTTGGATGCTTCATTCTAAATGTAGCCACGACCAATTGAGGTATTTCAACAATTTCCAGCAAGAGTTCCAAGATTTGTGAAACATTCCTTTTCACTAAAAATATTATTGAACAATCCATAATTGCTGTAATCTTATCGCATTATCAAATATGGATATGAACATGAATTATTGTAGTGTTTTCTATATTCTCAACTTACCACAGGTATAAATGGTAAATCCTTTTTGCTAATCAAGTCATTGTCCTCGATAGTGGTTCAATTCATTTTTTTCAAGAAATCAGATGTCTCATCCTGACACATGATAAACAACTTGAGATAGCAAAGGATGAAATCATTTTGGTGTAGGGGTCATTGTCCTCGATAGTGGTTCAATTCATTTTTTTTCAAGAAATCAGATGTCTCATCCCGACACATGATAAACAACTTGAGATAGCAAAGGACGAAATCATTTTGGTGTAGGGTCCACAATCTCGTAGAATTGAGATATATTTACATATATTATAGTGATATCCTTATCTAGAGAATCAACTTGGTGTACAAATTACTAGGCCTTGTCAAAATGTGTGTGGAATTGATTCAAAGGCAATCCAAGTCTGTGGGGTTACTAAAGATTTGAATGTCAGGCTAGCTGCATGCCCAGATATATTTATATTAATCGATGTTGTAGTCATACATATGCCTAATGCTTGGGGTATGTTCCTATCTAGGAAATGGACAGAATTGATTCAAAGGCAATCCAAGTCTGTGGGCTTACTAAAGATTTGAATGGCAGGCTAGCTGCATGCCCAGATATATTTATATTAATGGATGTTGTAATCATACATGTGCCTAATGCTTGGGGTATGTTACTATCTAGGAAATGGGCCTCTACCATAAGAGATAGCCTTCAAATGAATGTCTTATGCAACCATTCCAACCTCTGATGGTACCTTCTTTACCCTCTATATATAGCTAATTGTGAAATACCAAGTACAAGACCCCCAAGTTCCTATGAAAGAGCTAATGAATAATTCATAATAAAATCACTAATTTATGTGTCTCTACAAACTTGAGATTGCAAATTGAAGGAGTGTGAAGAAGTTACCAATATTTCCAAGTGCAAGCTTCTGTGATTCATAATGTTTAGAAAAACTTTTTCCGATAAATCACATTGATGTCAATATGTCAACTGTAGCAAATCATGACTACTCACCAGACCTTCCCATTTTTCCTTTTGCATTTGAGGATACAATTGATGATACATTTTCAACAAGAGAAAGGAATTATGGAAGGAAACATGTGATTAATGAACATTGGAATCTGAGATCTGTTAAGGTTTTGACCCAAGGAAATGAAAATACTTTAGAGCTTTGTGAAGATGACCAAAAAATGTTGTTTTCATTAACACTACCCACCCTATGTTGGATCAAATAACAACAAATCAGGAAGTCTTGTGCTTATCTGGGGTAGGAGAGAAGAAGAGCCCTTTGTGCAAGAAATGTCTGACGGTTGTTGGAAGGGGCACTGTAAAATTCAAGAAAAGACAGAATGATTCTTTCTAACTGGTTAACTTTAGTAGGGAATGGTTACCTTCACCTCCTAGTAGGTTGCCCTTAAAACTTATTCCGTTAAAAAAACTTGCGTCCTTTGGCTAGAATAGCATAGTTAAAGGTCATGTTGTGTGTATGCATCTTGATTGAACTGTTTTTTATTGATGTTGGTCATTGATTGATATTATGCATTCATGTAAGTTAGTCTTATATAAATAATAATAATAATAAAATATGATAAAATGAAAGATTCCCCCACATTTATTTTATACTTTTCAATGTACCAGGGTGAATCATATCCCCTTGCAATTTTGTTCCCAATAGTTTCATGTTAAAATGTAGCAGGATATTTTAGATTGAAGCAGGGGTGCAAGTCTTGGATTTCCTGAGATGTTGAGATTCTCATGTGCTCTACGGTGACCACATCTCCATGTTGGAGCCAAATGTGTTAATTTTCTTGAAACTCTGCAACTAGTTAGATGAATCAACTGAAAATCAAGGCAACAGAAAACTGAAACCAAGTTTTAACTTTTACCAAGATGCAGAGTTTATTAACAATCAACATGCAATGGAAAATACTAGAGATAAAAACACATGCACACAAAATTGACATGCTTGTTTTACCCAGGAAACCCAAAAGGGAAAATCTGCTTTCTTTGTTGTGGTCTTTTATTGATTGTTCTTTGAGCAAATGGATCTATCACAATTCACGCTGCTACTGCAGCCAGCAGTTTGTCACTGAGAAAGCGCTAGGCTTATCCTCACTATTCTCAGCTCTACAATTGTTCTTGGCCTGGTCTTGATCTTGACCCTGCATACAAATGTTCTCTGCTGAAGATAGTCTCGACCTGCTTTGCAAATCCTGATCCACAATCCACAATCCTTGCGCACTCTTGCTCCTCAATCTATGCATACTCCACACAAACAATGATCAATTTTATTGTGCCTTCGTCCTTCTCTTTCACAACAGAAATCGATGCATGGAAGATGGCCTAGTTGAATGACAGTTCACACTAGCGTCACGAGTTTCCTTTGCTAGTTAACTGGAGCAAGTCCCAGTTACACTTGGACTAGTTCTCAGTTAACTAGCTCGACTTGCTCCTTGATCTCCTCTAGTTGTGATTCGAGTTAACTAAGGACTCAACTCGTCCTCTCTTCAGTTATCTCTGAAGTCTTAACTCGGCCTACCTGAACTTGTCACTACCACCTCATCCTGTGGTCTAACTGAAGAAGATTTCAACAAACTGAAGCTCCAACACTACACATGCAAACTTGATGACCATTCCAGTAAACTAGAAATCAACTCATCGTAACTGAAGTCTATCTCATTAACTCGCATTCATGCTAGAGAGAGACTAATTCGATGTCTTCACCGGCTAAGGCACAAGCTAGAAGACCTTCCATTGCTACATTTTCAACAAAATGTTTTGCCCTCACTTCTAGGGATAACTAGAGGAGATTTTTCTTCGATGATCCATATCACAAACAGTGATCCCAGAGATGTTTTTTTAGCATTCTCCACATACCATAGATGTCTCACTGTCACATATCATGCTCACCTCACTCATTTGATGATGGTGCTGACCAAACACACATGAGGTACATTAGTCATTGTTTCAGTGAATTGTTTATGTTTAACTTATTGGGCATATAAGAAAGGATCATTGGTTATTTAGTCAAGTCTTTCACTCTTGGGGAGAGGGGTACTATTAGAGGACTTTGATTACGGTAATAGCCCATATCCTTTCCATACATAACATCCTCCATTGTTACCTCTCTATTGTCCTTTCTTTTGGGTTGGTTGTGTACCCCAAAAAGGCTTGTACTTCATAATCCTATGAAAACAAGGGGCTTGGATGCCCAAAGTTGATGCATCTATATGAGAGAGAGAGAGGGAGAGATACAAATTCCAAAATGCAAAAGAAATATAAAAGAGTTATTAATGATAATTCCAAAAGCCAAATAAGCTTGAGCTCTACCCCCTTGCTATAAGGCCATTGCACCAAATCCTAATGTAATGAGATGCTTAACTAAAAGGACTTATTTGAATTATCCTGATGTGTATACAATAAAATGTATACATACCAAAAGGAGGCTTGCAAAGCAAAACAAAGAAGTAAGAAAAAGGCAAGAAAGGGGTGGAAAGACAGAGTGTCAAGAAAAAAGTAACTCAATGCACAAAGCATTCCCTTTACAATGGCGCTCATGGAGATTAACAATCACACCTGACCTTGCATGTCAAAGATGCCATTCCCATGAAGTATGTTGATGTTCGTACCGCTTCCGCACAAGAGTGTCAAGACATGTGGAAGTGATCCAAAGCCTTCAACCTTAGCAAATTTACATTAATTATATTAATTAATTAAATTGAATTTCTTTTTATAAAAAGTGAGTTTAAACTAATGAAATGTAAAGCTTTTTACATTAGTGAATTAGACGAATTTTAATCATTGATCTCAAGTGAGATGAGATCCAATCTCAGTCGTCAATCACTTCGGAGATTTGGGTTAATGGATTCAATCAGGCTAGGTGAAGAAGAAAGACACACAAGAGACATGGAGTGCTTGAAAGTTGAGACACAAACGACTGTGACTCAAGGAGATCTCAACAAGGATGATAAAGAAACTTCATCCAGAGATCAAATCCAAAGGATGAGAATGCAAGCAGTGTAGCAGCAAGAGATGAAACAAAAGCTAGAAATCCAAGGACTGATTTTCTGGGCAGTTGTATAGCAAGTGGGGGCAGTCGTACAAGGCCACAGGCAAAGTTGTACAGCAAGCAAGCAGCAGTACAAGGCCACAGGTAGGGCCATACAATGTTGTAAAAACAAAGCAGGCCGCGAGCAGGCCATACGGACTGCGAGCAGGTCATACAAGCTGCAAGCAAAGCCATACAGATGGAGTTGTACAGGCCACAGGGCTAGCAGATTGCAATTGTTTTCTTCAACAAGAAACTTACCAGATTTTTGTTACAAATTGTATTTCTCCTCAATTGGCCAATTTCCCAATAAGGGAGCCCTTGTATGCAAGAATATTAATTTAATGAGCAGATTTGAAGGACAAAAAAAATTTGTGTGCATGTGTTATAATTGTCTAATTTGCTTCCACTAAATTTTGTTATTTTTAACATTTAAAAATCCTAGTAGTGCATTTTAATCAGTAAGTTGTAATTTAAAGCAAGAAAGGGTTTGGAAACTTAACATGGCATCAAAGCTTACGCTCTAATAGGGAAGCCAATTTCAAGTTTTCACAATAGATTAGCCAGTAGTGGGATTGGTGGAGGACATACACTCCAAAGCAAGAGATGGAGGTCATACCAGTGAATGCAATTGGCACAGGATCTAGTAGTTTGCAGCAGATTTATTAAATCTGCAAGGAGATCTCAATGGGTCTATAAACCAACAGTAAAATTCTTGTGGTTGCTTGAAGGAATAAGCACACAACACTTTGATCAGATCTAGAAATGGCGGCATCAACTCTAAGATTTGAAAACAGGTTGGATGGAGCTTCAAACCTCCTATATTGAAAGAAAAGAGTCACCGTGTTTTGAAGGAAAATGACCTTTAGGAAATAGTTGACAAGGTAATTCCTCAACTGACAAATCCACAGCAATTATCAACTCGTGAAAAGAGATAAATCAAAGCCCAGCGGGTAATCATCGATGCAGTGAAAGATCAGTTGATCCCTCGCTTAAATTAGTGGCCGGCCAGATAAATGTCCAAGACACTAGTGGATTTATTCCAAAGTGACAACATGAAAAGAAGATGACCTTGAGGAACAAGCTCAAATTCGTGCAGATGTCGAGATATGATAATGTTACCAGCTACCTCATGAGGATGATCCAGGTATGCAATCAGCTTGCAGCGATTGGGGAGAAAGTGGATGATACAAAACTAGTTAATGCGGCACTTAATAGTTTCCCAAAGCCTTGAGAACCATTTGTCAAGGGTATCTGCGCTTGGGAGAAGCTTCCCAATTTTGAAAGGCTGTGGGATGATTGCATACAGGAAGAGGCTCAAGAGGAGTCCAAAGCCAACAGGCAAGGAGGTGGAGAAGAGAACCTGGCCCTTGTCAATCAAGCAAGAAAGAGCAAAGGAAAGGGTTCTAGAAAGAAGGGTAATGATGAGGAGTCAACCTCACAATCGAGGAAGAAGAAAGACTTGAGCAAAATCAATTGTTTCATATACCACAAGAATGGACATTATGCATCTCAGTGTCTAGAGAAGAAGGGTAAAGGAAAGTTGCAGTAAGTAGAAGCATCAACAGGCATTCAGTGGGATGAATTTGTTGTGAAGTTTGAAAAGGACTTCTCACTAGTTTCCTGCCTTTCTACCAACACAATCACCAGAAGTGCGTGGTACTTGGACAGTGGTGCATCACGTCACATGACAGAAGCATGGGAGCTCTTTAGCAGTCTTGCGGGAGAAAGAATCAGGAGTTCATGTGGAGCTTGGTGATGGTGCCAATAATGCAATGATGGAAAAAGGAACTATCTTGTTAGAACTTGAGTCAAGAGGATCATTGCTATATGTACTATAACTAAAGAAGAATTTGCTTTGTCGCAGTTATGGAGGACAGGGGTATTTTCATCATGTTTCAGAAAGGACAATAACTCATTCGTCTAGAGGAATCTAGCCCTGAGCCAACAATGATCATTGGCGTTAGGGAGGGTAAATTATACAGGTTGCAAGGTAATCCAGTTCAAGCCTTGGTAAATGACAGTGACAACATATGTGAGCTATGGCACAGGAGGATGGGACACCTGCACTACATGATGTTATAGATTTTGAGAGAGAGATTGTCACTGGTCTTCCAGATTTCAATATTGAGCAGCAAGGCGTGTGTAGAGACTGCAAGCACTGTATTACATGATGTTATAGATTTTGAGAGAGAGATTGTCACTGGTCTCCCCGATTTCAATATTGAGCAGCAAGGCGTATGTAGAGACTGGAAGCACTGTATTATATGACGTTCATTGATGACTAAACATGGATCTACTTCATGGAGACCAAGGATGAGGTCTTCAATCGATTTTGGGAGTTTAAGGCTCTCATGGAGAACTACATAGGAAGATCGATCAAGGTCTTGAGGTTAGATAATGCGGGTAAGTACACTTCCACTGACTTCAAGAATTTCTACAAGGAAGCAATGATCAAGAGGGAGTTGACAATCTCATACAACCTACAATACAATGGGGTTGCGAAGAGAAAGAATTGGTCCATCATAGGGGCTGCCAGGGCTTTGATTCATGACTAGGATCCAACTGTTTCTTTGGGCCGGGCATGGTAATACGACAATTTATATTCAAAACAAAAGTCCTCAAAGAAAATTGGAGGACAAGACTTCAAAGCAAACATTCATTGAGCTGAAGCTAGAGATAGGACATTGAGCCTCTTTTGTTGTCCAATATACATGAATGTGCTTGTAGAGAAAAGGACGAAGCTGGAACCTTCACGAGAGAAGGGCATATGTAGGGTACCGCGAGACTTCAAAGGCTTATAGGTTATTTATCCCATTGCAAAGGAAGACAATTGTGAGCAAAGATGTGAAGTTCAAGGATAACTTGGCATCTAAGAAATCTCGTGACCCACTACCAATGACAGAGGACGAGTAGCAAGAGGCTCTGGGGATGAACAAAGTTCAATAGCTTGCAATTCAAGTAGTCAAACATCACGTGGGGAGGAGGTGTCAGTAGCCCATTCCAACTCAGTTAGGAGACCCAGGTGATTTACACAAACATTGAAGGATGCTCAAGAGCATGTTGAGGCTTCTAGTAGCACATCCAAGGAGAGCAGACCTTCGAGGAAGTTTCTGAACTGTATGGCACTAATGAGTAGCATCATTGAAAAGGCAGCATACTAGCAAATTTGGCAAGAAGTCATGGAGGAGGATGATGTGTGGGACAGTGTGCCAAGCCCATAGGAAAAGCTAGTTACAAGGGGCTCTTCAAGAATTTCCTTCCTTGCTAAGAGTAAGTGTTGATGTTTGTAGCTCGAATAGGTATTTCCGCACAAGTCTGTCAAGATGTGTGGAAGTCATCCAAAGCCTTCAACCTTCACAAACTCACCTTAATTCAAGTGAATTCTTTTTATAAAAAGTGAGTATAACCTAATGAAATGTAAAGGTTTTTACATTAGTGAATTAGATGAATCTTAACTGTTGACCTCAAGTCAAGTGAGATATAATCTCACCCGTTAATCACTTTAGAGATCAAAGTTAATGGATTCGGTTAATAACTCAAGATTATAAAAGCAAGACTCAGTGAAGGATAAAGACATGCAAGAGACTTTGAGTACTTGATACATGAAGGATTGTCACTCAAGGAGATCTCAACAACGGTGATAAAGGAGCTTCATCCATAGATCAAATCAAAAGGAGGAGATTACAAACAGTGTAGCAGCAACAAGAGAAAACCCAACAAGTAGAAATCGAAGGACTAATTTTATGGGTAGTCGTACTGTGTACAAGGTCATGGGCAAAGCCATACAACAAGCAAGCAGCAATGTTGGGCCGCAAGTGAGGCCATAGGACATACAGTAGACGAGCACCCAAAGCAGGCAACAAACAACTCGTACGAGCTACAAGTAGGTCGTGCAAACCACGGGGAAACAGAGCAAGGCCATAGGCAAGGTGAATGAGCCACAAGTAGGGTGAATGGGTCAAAGGCAAGGTGAACGAGCCACAAGCAAGGTGAACGGGCCACAAGCTAGTAATACAGGCCGCAAATAGAGCCATACAACCTCAAGCAATGTCGTACAGGCCAAAAAAAAAACAACATAGAAAAAAATGTTTTATTCAACAGGAAACTTACCAAGATTTTGTTGTAAACTATATTTTTCCTCAGTGGACCATTTTCCCTGTAAGGGGGGCAGAAAGATTGTGTTCATGTGTTGAAATTGGCTAATTTGCTTCCATTGACTTTTTTGTTTACCAATTAAAAATCCCAATTGTACATTTTATTCAATAAGTTGTAATTTAAATTTTAAAGCAAGGAAATTACTAAGAAGTAATATGCCAATTTAATAGAGTTAGGGAACTTAACAAAGTAGACCTCAAGTCATACCATTATCATACACACTTACACCTTGATTAGTTTCTTAGGAAATACTCTAATTCTTGGGTATAACTAATAGAGTTCTATGTCAGTCCTCCCATACCTAAACTTGACAAAGTACATAAACTCATAAGCTAGTGTGATGTTTGACAAAGATACCTAATGTGAACTACTTTGTGGCTTTTGCATTAAACATGACTCACTTTTCGTTACATTGACACTTGAACGCAGTTGGTCTCACTTGATTCTTGAAGCCCTTACTTGTGCATAAACATGATCCTTTGGAGGACACTAATGGTTCTTCTTCCACAATTTTCATTAAGGACGTTGGTCTCACTTGATTCTTGGAGGCCCTAATTGTTGATGCTTGCACAAACATGGTCCCTTGGAGGACATTGATGATTCTTCTTCCACAATTCACTAAGGATATTGCCTACCCTTTTGAGGGTGTTGGGGCCTTGAGATGACATGATGTCTTGTTGAGACATCCTAGATTGGATGATGGATGCTACTCCTTTGATGATGGACGTTGGACGTTCTATGATGTTGGGTTTCTTGATGACATGGCACCCCTCTTGAGACACCTCTTCACTCACTAGAGATGGCACCATGATGATGGGACACCTTTTGATGATGACATCACAACTATTGAGTTTTATGTGACCCTTGGAGATGAAATGTCGTGACTTTTGGAAACAATGTTCCACATTTTGAGTTCTTATTTGCCACTTGGAGTGGGTTGTCCACCTTTTATGAGCAGTTATGCCACATGTGTGACCTTGGAGCACATTTACAATGAGAACAAATTGCATTTTGAGCATTATTTCTCACTTATGAGACATCTACAGGGGTCCTGAGACCTATCCACTTATGTATCATGGGTTATTTCATGTATTGTTGCCTTATCTCTAAGGTTTGTAAGAGATAAAGGAATTATTTTATGTTTTAGGACTTTTTATTGGATGATGAAGTGTTAGATCTCTCATATAAATATGAGAAGCATTCCTCAATCGTAAAATCATTGCTACTTATGGAGTTATTCACTACTTGTCTACTTTTCTCATCATGAAAAAAGTTATGGAAGGATTGTTGATTTACGAAAACCAATGCCTAAGTAAATTCATCAAATCCAGATTTACACTATTAGAATTCTTTAGCCAAATAAAGCAATAGAAAAACTTCAAAAAAAAAAAAGCAAATCTCATGCATGCACAATTTTTCTGCTCTTCAACATCAGTTCATCATTCAAATAACTTACGAACTTACAAGAGCTCCAATACTAGGAAAATGGCTCTAAGAAAAGAATACAAATGAAACATGGCAAACCTGAATTTCCAGCTCTTGAAAATTTGCCTCGAATCACCTCTATGTTGGACTTTATGGTTTGTATGGCCTGAAAATTAATGGCTTCCCTCTCCTTTGTAATATTCCTAACGGAAATATTAAGTGAATAACATAAACATGCACTATAACAACAACTAGGAAATTCAACACATACACAAGAAATCACAACACAAGAGAAAATGCACCAAAACTCTGAGCCTTTTTATTTATTTATGAGCAAAATGGAGTACAAATGAGTATGAAAGAGGAACCTAGGCTTGCTACAGCAAGCAAATCCAAACCCAAGTGATGATCAAGCTGCCCAAATGCTAGATGAGCTCCCCACCGTGATTCTAGGCTAGCCAAAAAATTACAGTCATTGTTGTTGTAGGTGAACTGAGATTTTGGCCCTCAAATCTACTCCAAAAATCCTGCAAAATTAAATGTGGGTTATCCACACCAGCTCCAACAAAACCCAGAAATATCTCATAGACCCAAGTGGTGGAAACGGTCCTGGGGTAAATTGCACCCTCCTCCAACAAGTTACGTTGCTAACTATTGAATGGAACTAGGAATTATGCCCTCAGAATTGCTCATAAAATTCTAAAAGATTAATCCTAGCCTCCTCTCACCAAACCCACAAAAACCCAAAAAGGGTTTGGGCTAAATCCACCAAACCCCAATGAACCCCAACAAGTGTAAATTGCTCAATTTGGCTAGAAAACACCCTACAGTTCAGATATTGTTGAATTTGGCCCAAATCTCCCTCCAAGAAATCCTCCCTAACTCCTACAAATTTCTCCCCTCAATCACCAAGCAAATCCCAAATCGAATGCTCCCTAAATTTTGGATCTTCGCAAGTGCACAGAAGTTGCCAATAAACCCCTGCGCAGGCCCTGGAATAGATAAATTCAATCCTCCAAAATGCAGCACTCTTGGCCCTGTAAACCCCCAAGGAAAAAACTCGTCCTCCATATGGATAATTCTCTGCAAAATCTCCGGCCAAAACTCCACTGCCTACTAGCTTCTCTCAGCCCCTTCCAATTTCCTTTTGTGCCCTAAGAGAAGCACGGTCCATCTGGAAATAGTATGCAATGTAGCTCCTAGAGAAACCCTGAGATGGACTCCTTCTTACTCCCCTAGGGTGACACTCAAAGTTCACCGAAGGTAGAGGTGGAATTCCCGCTTGAAAATTCCTTGTGCTAAACAGCACAGTTGTCTTGGTTAAGCATCTCAAGAGAACTAATGTTGAAATTGTAAAATGACAAAAGATGCCAAAAGTGAGGCCCCCAAGTTCTATTTATCATTTGTTGGCCTCTTCTCTCCTTGTGGTCCCCATTCTCTCTCTCTTTTAATTTGCACTTCCTTCTCTTTTCTCTCTCCTCCAAGAGTGTGAGTTCCCTCCTTAGGTCAAATTTCTCTTTCTTGTGCCCTGGAATTTCTCTTTCTTGTGCCCCCCACATTCCACTTGAGCTGCAATTTCCCTTTTTCCTCCTAAGTCCCAACGTCGGAATTGCGTCCTCTTCCAAAACTCGTCTCTAATGCTGAAAATCAAAACTGGGGATATTACATCCTTCGTTGTTGCTGCAATTCTTCTCCTTGCCCAGAAAATCAAAAGGTTCTTCTAATTTTCTCTCTCTCTCAAAATCCTTCTTGAAAAAATAATTAATGTGTCCTCTCTTTCACTTGGCTTCCTTTTATAATTTTGGGTTGGGCCAAATCCTTAATCTCAATGGTCAAGATTAAATCTAATCTTGAGTTGAGATCAAGGGTCCAAAATTCAACTTAGATTACTAGTATGTAAACTTAGGCACTTTATTAAATTAAACTCACTTTATAAAAAGGCACTCACTTTATTAATTAACAAGGGTCCAAAATTCAACTTAAGATCACTAGTATGAAACTTAGGCACTTTATTAAATTAAATTCACTTTATAAAAAGCCATTCACTTTATTAATTAATTAATAAAATGAACTCCGAAATCTAAGAGTCATTTAATGACAATTCTCGACTTCGACACTTACTTTTACGAAACACCTGTCAAAGCTACAATCATCAACAAGGATGACTAGAGTGACTTCTTGCATTTTATAAGCATGTTCATGACAAGGGTTTGATGGATGACCTTGATTTTACGAGTAAATGGTCTCTTTAATCTTCTTGAGTTTGTTAATGGATGAATTAAGTGTAATTGTTCTTGTCTAGTAGAAATGGTGCATTCACTTGGTTTCTATTGAATAAATCCCTTATTTAAAAGTTAAAACCATAGGAAGCTTTCTAGTGGAGAAACCTCCCTTAACCTTTTGGATTTTGTAAGGTACTAGATAGATCTTCTAGGGTTAGTAGCAAGTAACCCTAGATCCTCTTACTCTCTCCCAAGGGTGTCCTCAATTGACCCCATCTACCCCCAAAATTAGTAGGCACTAATCTCTCTCCAAATGGTCAATCATAAAATCCAAAATTTTACATTTTATTTTCTATTCTAGGGTTAGATCAGGGATATGTGTTTTTTTACTCCAGGATGAACTTTGGCAACTCAAGAGTACAAGTTTTGAGGACCACGGTACTATCAAAATACCACATTTACCAGATGGATTTGCCATTGAAGGATGCTTGTTGGGACAGGGTCCCCTGGGGTAAATTTTGTAACTATTTTTGTTAATTATGTGAAGTCTCCGCAACGCGAGCGCGAAGGTCATAGGAGTAAAAAGGGGCTTTAGTCCCTTAGTTTTTTAGAAGATAAAATGTTTGTGACCCACCCATGGTTCGCGAACCATGGTATTGTAAAAGAAAAAGTTATACAAAAAAGTCATAGCGAGTCATAGGAGGAAATTAGTAATTGAATATCATTGTATGGGCAAGTAGTTTGAGGGAGGGAAGTCTGTTTCATGTACTTGGGTGAAGGGGAAGGCTCTTGCAGCTATGTGCACAAAGACCTTGGTAAGTCCGCAAGCTAAGTGCAGAAGCCCTTGCAGCTGTGCAGCTGTGTGTGCAAAGAAGAACAGTCTGTAACAGAAAGATTATATCAATAAAGACTGGTTTTGGAGTAATCATTGTGTATTTGTGCCTTTATATTTACTTATGCAATTTATATTAGCTATATTTTCTGCATTTATCTGAAGAAACTCTTAATTGGTGTGTGAAGGTAGTAGATCTGATAGTTTACATAAAGTTATGAATGTTTAAAGTGTTCCGTGAAGAGTTAGATTCTATTTCTGTAAGTTACTGTGCTTTCTGCATTTTAAGGGTTAGGGTTCACGAAGGTCAAGATAAAGCCCTAGAAGTAACAAAAACCCATCACACAGACCTCTGGATGCAGAAACCTGGTTCTGTCAACCCCTAATACTGTTTTGGGTGATACTGTAGCCTGCGCTACGCGGGTTGTTGCCAAAATGGCCAGTAGTTTAGGGTTTTGTTGGTTGGCGCAGCTAACTCTAAACCTGGGTCAAGACCCCTCAAGCCAAAAATGCTACATGGGAAAGCCCTAAAATACTGCACCATCCAACACTACAATCACTTTGGCCAAAGAAATTTTAGGCGGGGAGATCGTTATGATGTCTAAAGATAACCCACTTCAGCATTAGTTATTGGTGCTTTGTGTGAGTCATTTATATTTTTTGTTGAAAAGTTATTTTATGTTAAGATAAAGTTTATGACAAACGACTGTTCTTTTCTATTAGTTAACTAAGTATTATGTAAAGTCTAGTTATCCCACATGCAAAAGAAAAAGAAGCTAAAGTTGGGACATTAGTTATAAACTATGAAACCGGATTCATTCCTCAGCGCTCACGTGTCCCGAATCAAGTGAATCAAACAGGATTCAGTGGGAAACGTGTCCTCCGGATCGTGTCTGAGCATGTCCCGTTGAGACACGAACGTGTCCCGATTCTAGGACATGTGTCCCACTTTTTTGACCTCCGCACAGCCATAAATGGCTGATTTGGGCCATTCTAACATCACAATACTCATTTTCTCTTGTTGTGGGTTTGTTGTGGTTGTGTGAGAGCGAAGAGAAAAGGGTGTGGGATCATTTTGGAGGTGATTCAAGCAAGAGGTAAGTGCATTTTGTCTCTAGTTTTTTTGCATTTTTATTGTGGCAGTTTGCATGTGCATTTTTTTTACAAATTTGTGCATATTTTCGTTATTTTTTTGCAACATTCATGGCTCAATGAAGGGCAACTAGGAAGGGGCAAAGGAAGGGGAAGAATGTCCCCATTGGAGATGTCCCTCCTCTTCCAATTTCATCAGGATCTGCAAGTGTTCCCTCTATTGGGAGTTGGGCTGCAATAGCAACTTCAAATGTTGAGGGAAGACAGCAGCCTCAAGATAACAAATATCCCTTGTGGAAATATGTCACAAGTGAGCGAAGGCCAGGCAGCGAGATGAAAGGAGGAGGCACTGTTGCTTGGAAATGCAACTATTGTGACAATCATTTCATGAGCACATATTACCGTGTGAAAGCTCATTTGTTGGCTTTACCAAGTTGTGGAATTGCAGCATGTAAACAGGTGTCTTTAGCTAAGAGGAAAGAAATGGAAAAAGAGGTCAGCGTTGGTATGGCAAAGGTGGATACAACATCTAAAAAACAAGAATGATGATCCCCTTCCATTCTTGAGGAAAAGCAACAACAAATTTCCATTTGAGAGTTTTGGTGGGGGACAAGCAACAAAAAAAAAGGCAATGGCACTTAGTCCAATGGACAAAATTTTTCAGAAAGAGAAACGGGAAGAGCTTGATCTCACCATTGCATTTTGTTCTATCAAAACTTCATATCCTTTAATGTTGCACACTCACCTTTATTTATTGAGATGTGTTGAGCTCTAACTCAAGGGGCTCCATCAAGGTATGTGCCTCCTAAGTCAGAGAAACTTAGAACCACATTGTTGACGAAGGCAAAGAAAGAGGTGGACAAAATGCTTGAGCCTATTAAATCAACATGGCCAACATCTGAGGTTAGCATTGTTTCTGATGGATGGGCAGATCTAGCATGGCACCCACTCATCAACTTCGTGATGTCTTCCTTGAATGGTCCAGTTTTCTTGAAATCAATGGATGCACTTGAACAATACAAGGATGCACAATATATGGGTGAGTTGTGTTGAGATAATTGCTTGCGATATACTTTTACTTCTTATCTTATGATCTTTTCTTCGTTATATTAATATTTTGTTCATTTCATCAAGACAATTACCAATAATAAGAGACAAGTGACACAGTACGTAGGCTTGTCAGCCAAGGCCAAAACCTCTCACCTCTTGAAAGGAAAACCCAATCCAAATTCTTCTTCTAGATCTTTAATTGATGAGTACCAAGACCATGACACAAACCCTTGACTCTAGTATCCTCCCAAAAACCTTGTCACTAACCTTGATGCTCTGCCTCTTCTCTTGATTTTCTGCTTGATCTCGAACTTCTCTCCTCGGCTTCTTCTAGAGAAACTTTGTCTCTATACTTCACATTGCTTCTTCTCGGTTTCCTCTAGAGAATATCGGTCTCTAGGTTTTTACTGGTCTCCTCTAGAGAAACTCAGTCTCTAGATCTCTATCTCGGTCACCCAGAAGAATCCTCCTTCGCTGCCCCAGAAGAAACTTCTCTTCGTTGCCCCAAAAGAAAGTTCCTTCTTTGTTGCCCGGAAGTAACTCTACTTCGTTGTCCCCATAAGATAATCTTCTTCTCTATACCTAGAAGATATTATCCTTTGTTGATCCAGAAGAACCCTTCTTCGTTGCCCCAGAAGAATCTCTTTTGCTGCCCCAAAAGAATCCTTTTTCATTGCCCTTTCTTCGCACTTCTCTTGATCAAATGCAAGTTAAGTTACTTGTGTCTAATGGAGGTCGAGTGTGGCTATATATAAACTTCATCATATGTCCTTTAGGACGACATGATAGCTGGAGGTTAGGCCGACTTCTTCTAACAGCATCTTCCATCGTTGTAGGCCGACTTGAAGAGGATGAGTGACAAGGTCTTAGAGGATACTTTACATAGACAAGATTGACCTTTTACAAAGTGTAACATGACTTCATTACATGACAATGACTCTAACATTTTATGACTAGATGACAAATAAATCCTAAAGACTCTCAATGGGAGTCTTCACTTCAAAAATGAAATCTCTTACTCATGAAACCTGTGTAGCAAGTCAATACAATAATTTTATTTTTCTTCTTTACATCTCATTACATAAAATCATAATTACATGTCATTATGAAGACCGAACCTAGTTACACTATTCAACAAGTTGTTTATTAAAGTTATTGATGATGTAGGTGTTGATTCTTGTGTGCAAATCATTACAGATAATGCACTTGTTTGTAAGGTTGTTGGTATGATTGTGGAAGCTTAATATCCACAAGTATTTGGGACACCTTGCATTGTCGATTCTTTGAATTTAGCACTTAAATCTATTGCTTCTGATGTGCTTTGGATTGGAAGCATTTTTGAGGATGCACGGCATATCTGCAACTTTATACAAAATCATACAAATGCCCTCACTATCTACAAGGAGTACACCAATCTATCATTGTTGAAGATTGCAAATACACGGTTTGCCTCTTCATTCATCATGTTGAAGAACTTGAGGGAGGTCAAGACCGCTCCTGGGGCCATGGTTATTTTAGAGTTTTGGTCTTTTTGGAGAAAGATAGATCAAGCAGCCTCAAAAAGAGTGAAGGGCACAGTGTTAGATATGCTTGGTGGGAGAGGGTAGATCTACTTATTCAGATCATGGACCCTATCATTTCTTTGGTTCGATTTGCAGATACAGACCATCCCATCCTAGGATAGGTTTATGAGATATGGGATTCCATGGTTGAGTCTGTGAGGAGCATTATTTTACAGAGTGAGTGCCCCGAGTATGAGACATCATCAAAGGCCTTTTTCACCACCATACAGGATATACTTGTCAGCAGATGGGACAAGAATTGCACACATTTACATTGTTTGGGTCACTCATTAAACCCAAAATACTACAGCCATGAGTCGCTGAATGGTAGACCTTCCCATAGATTCCCTCCTCACATGGATGGTGAAATTTCACAGGGGAGGAAAGATGCATTGAGGCGGATTTTTCGGGATAGAGCATCTCTTGATGAGGTGGAGGATGCCTTTGCAAAGTTTTCCACTAGCACTAGTCGATTTGCAGGATATGATGTGATTAGAGACAGGGGGCTAAGAAGACCTATTCTTGGTGGGCAACTCATGGGGCAGCAACAAGCCCTCCTCTACAGCAGTTAGCCATGAGGCTCCTCTCTTAAGTGACTTCATCCTCTTGTTGCGAGAGGAATTGGAGCACATATGGGAATTTGTATAGTATCAAGAAAAGTAGGCATGAGCAGTGCAAGACAGAGACAATGGTGTATGTGCATACCAACTTTTGTCTTATTTACAGGCAGAGGGATGAGTGGTTGAAGGGAAAGACAAAGATGTGGGATGTCTTTCCTGATAATATGGGTTTAGACAGTGGTGTTGAGTTGGCATTGGCCACCTTGGATCTTAATGAGCCAGTGTTAGAGCCTATCGCTTTTGACGATGGTGATACTGTAGAGGGGTCATCCTCCACACAAGCAGATGCAGAGATGACATTGGATACTGTCAGGCCAGGGTAACTCCAGAATGAGCGAGAGAAACTGATATCTTATTCATTAGCTAATACATATTTATATACACAAACATGACGGATCAGTTCATCTTCTTGATGACTGTCCAGTTCACCCATCCGTTTCGGATTAGGTGTCAACATTCCCCCCCT
>APFE030645865.1:142965-165522 GCA_000404065.3 Pinus taeda
AGGCTTTTCTGGGTCACTGTCTCCTTCTCCAACACACACTCCTTTCCACAACTCATTGAAAATGAGGGTGTGTTGTACGATCCGGGACCAGTCAGGATAGTTCTCCTTGCCAGTGAGAACTATTCCTATCATAGAGATGATTGAATGCATCTGTAAAAGGTTACTTCTACTGATATAAAAAACTTTTGCTGATATATACTTCTGATGGAAAAAAAAATTGCTCTTAAAAAACTTCCGCTGCTTTAAAAAATGATTTTGATATGGAGAAAAATTCTGCTACATATATCACCATATATATCTCTGCTTTAAAAATGATTTTGATATGGAGAAAAATTCTGCTACATATATCACCATATATATCTCTGCTTTAAAAATGATTTTGATATGGAGAAAAAAATCATTTAAAATTCTGCTTTATATCACCATATTTATATCTGCTTTAAATCACCATATATAATATATCAGGCTATTCAAAAATCTGCTACACTTCAAAATTCTGCTATAATATATATCAAGCCATATTCAAAATTCTGCTACATGTATCACTGCAAAAGAGCGCTTCACTGTAATATATATTGTTGTCAAAGATATCCCATAGGTTTTGACTCAGTTATTGATCGTATGAGTCATCCGAACAAATGGAAAAATATGCTTATGATTTATCTCACTGAACACTGATATTAAAACACAACTTGACTGATATTTTAATTAATTGTTTTTAACTGCGAAATTGGAGATTTCAACCGAACCCTTTAGCATGACCAGTTCAGGTTTTTGATTATTTGTTTTCAAGTGGAAGACTGGACCCGATCAGTGGTGCACCAGCGAAAGTCTTCCTTTCCGTCTCGAGGGCGAATGAAGAGCTGGAAGAAACAACCTACGAACTGTTTAAAGAGCACGGCAGCGTCGTCATTCTTAAGGAAAAGATCACAACCAACATAAGGAAGCTCATTTTGGAATGGAAGGTCCGTAGTTCGTTCCTGCGTGGAGGCACCAGCGAGGGTTCGAACACGTCAGGCTACTCTCCTTCCTTCTCAATTTGGAGCCAGAAGAATCCCCACAGCAATAACCGCCCGGATAAAAAAGGCCAGTGGAGGAGCTATACAACATCCGCGTGGAAAAGAACGAGCGGGGAGTCAAAAGATGGTCGAGATGGGAGAGTGGGAAATGCAAGCTCAAATGGGCATGTCGATCAGCTCGCCAACATGGGAGTGTGTAGCAAGGCGAGACCCTCCACCCTCCATACGCAGGTTCCAAACATTTTTAATACAGGCAGCGTTCCAAATATTTAATACAGGCAGCGGACCAAATATTTTAATACAGGCAGCGGACAGCGTTTAAAAAATTCCTTCATAACAGTAACCATACGTTACCAATTCAATGCAGATACCAGGCGTTTCAATGCAGATACACGCTACCAAGGTAGACAGCGGCAGTCTTCAGGCACGCAGTCTTCAGGTACGCAGTCTTCAGGCATTTCAATGTCAGAGTACGCAATCTTCAAGCATTTCAATGTCAGAGTAGTGCTCAGGAATGAGCAGCTCTCAGGACAGCAGGAGTTACAACTATTTCTGGGACCTGTGCTCTGATACCATGTCAGGCCAGGGTAACTCTAGAATGAGCGAGAGAAACTGATATCTTATTCATTAGCTAATACATATTTATATACACAAACATGACGGATCAGTTCATCTTCTTGATGACTGTCCAGTTCACCCATCCGTTTCGGATTAGGTGTCAACAGATACAGAGGAGGAGGATGTAGCAGAGGAGGGCAGTGGTGACCATGATGATGAATACAGTGATGCTGATTTTGATGATGAGGATTGATGACTCATGAGCTACCTACTACCTTGAGGCTTGTAGTTGTTTTGTATTTGCTATTTCTATTTGCAATTGGCAATGCTACTACCTATGTAACACATTTTGATTTTGATGACTTTATGAGAAAACTACATTATCTTGTCTTTCTCCTATTGGATCATTGATGAATATGTATTATGTCACAATTGTATTTGTATGCATAATGTTACTTTGTAAAACTTACATCTAGATGAAGATCTATGTTTGAATTAATGAATTTCTATCATGAATGAGAATTTGAGTAAGAATATATATATATATATATATATATATATATAATGTGTCCTAACATGTCTTGTTCCGGGGGGTCAACATGTCCGTGTCCGACACTCGAATCCTCGTGTCCTTCGTGTCACTGTGTTAAGTGACTTAGGTTATAAATAAATGCTTAGGCAATAGAGTGGGTTTTTTTTCTTTTTCTTTTCTTTTTTGGTGAGGGTAAGAGGGAGGTGGGTATTAATTTCTTTAAACCCAGTTACAAATTTATTGTCTCAACAAATATTCACATATCTGAAATAAACAAAGCTTTCTAATCTGAATTGTAACAATTAATTTTCTGGATTTTTGACCAAATAAACAGTAGGAGTAAAACTACTTGAAGCCAATCACATGCAATAGAGAATAACACAAATATACCCTTGAAACCCCAATGCAGGGAAAACCAGCAAACATTGGGCTTCTTATTCAGCTTCAGGATAAATATTTTCTTACAGCAGTTACACAAGAATTTGCTCTGGCAAATACCCAGCAAAAGATGTCAGCCTTCTTTCTCTCACATGGTTCTTGTACAACCCACACGTGGCCCAGCAGGAAATTTTTGCATACAAAGAAACTTGGCCTCTCTACTGATCTCGCTTGCCATGATCTCACTCTAGCTAACTCGATCTAGCCGTTTCTCGCTCTCATTGCCAAACACTGTACTCCGCCGAATCCCAAACCATGCCGAATCAAATGTGCATCCCCTTTGGCTTAAACCTCCTATTAATAAGATCCAACCCTAATCTCAATGGTTGAAACTACGTCTCACTTTACTGAGATCAATGGCTACAACTTAATCTGTCATTGACTTATTTTCCCTTTTATAAAAAGGTACCCAGCAATTAAATTAAATTTCCGTCTAAAGTAATGATTTAGAAAATTCATTAATTGACTGCCGTAGGAAATAATTAAGATGACTCGCTGCATGTCATGGCACCTGATCCATGCAGAATCACCTTCCAAGCTACAATACAACAGTGGGTTGGGGTTGAGGGATGTATTATTGCATATCATCTGTAAGAGGCTATTTTTAGCCAGGTGCAATGTCCATACTGTGCTTAAATTTTGTGCCTAAGATGGCACCCATACCTTCCCAGGGAACTTTTCATCTTTAAGTGCTGTAGTTTCAAATATTCAGGTGCTGTTGCTACTGCTGGACATGTTCTGCTGTTACCTCTAGCATCTGCTATCAGACTTACTGCTGAAATTGATGTAATAAAAGTCGTTAGCTCTGAACTTAATGCTGTTAGTGCTGAACTTAATGCAGTTACTACCGGATTATTGGATGTTTACTACTGTTGGAGCCCTATTAGTTTCAAATTTCATATTGGTTTCCAACTTCAAAACTTCTGTTTTCTGTTTTAAAAATAAGATTTTTGAATTAGCCTCATAACACAGTCAATATGCCAGTTCAATTCTCAGGCTATAATACATGTTATTTTAATAATTAGCAGCTCATGATTTGCAGTAAGCGACATGACAATTGATTTATGTAGGTAGCTTATACAACTGCTAGATGCACGTTTTTTAATTACCATGGTATCTATTATTGAATACTGTATCCATTGGCATTTTATTGTTATTTCATTCCACTCACACACCTACATCATCTTATACACGCAATCCATCTAGCAATCTACTACTATATCATTTTTGTTACTTGTAACTCTCACAAATTTGCCTCTCCAGCATGAACATAAAAAAATTTAAGCTATGAATTAAGAATATATCTATCCATTTCTGCAGATCTTCTTCATGTGCTACTTAGCTCTTTATCCATCTAAAAATCTTTCTATCTGTCTACATATCTGTTTGTACATTTCCTATATTGCCTTCACATTGTATGAAGACTTCCTACAGATCAGAAAATGTGAAATGACAAGATAGATAATAAAGTATGCATCATTAACTTATTCATAAGTTAAATGATGCAACAGGATACAGTAATAGGCACATGAAGACATAAATATGACAGACCTCAAGCCCTTCGTCCTGTTCCCATGTGAGGCCTGGACCATTGTACATGCTCTTCATAAGTAATGTACAAGATTTGTCTGGATAAAAATGAGCTCTGCTGCATCGAGCTCCAAAGCGACAAGCTCCAGTTTTAATATGAAAAGGACAGTGAGCCTTATCCTGAAATATTTAGAATCAGTAATAACAGCTTAAATTAGAAAAAAAACCTAGAAAAAAAACGAAAGCCAACAATAAGATAAGAGCTCATAGTTAAGTGATAGTTCTGTTAATGTCCACAAGTAACCAAAAGCAGCTAGAGAGACCGTGCAGGCATATCAAATACTCTATTTTTGCAAGCTAGAGTATTTTGACTATGATTTACCAAGGGCTCTACCTTTATACGCACAGGGAGGTGGAACCTTCAGTCCCATCTTAAGAAGTTAAGATAAGTTCACAAAAGTTCACAATAAATAGCATAAAAAACTAAAACCGGCAGGATTAAGTCCAATGGAAATGGATTCAAAGGCTCAAAGGATGCTCAATAATAGGACAAGAAGGGATCCTACATGCATAACACAACATATATTAAGTGGGAAGTGCCATGATGTCCTAATGTCCCAAGTGCCTGAGCTTGAGGTATGGCAATGTTGCCAGTGAGGTTAACCCCCCCCCCCCCCCACCCGGCAAAAAATAAAAAAATGCTAAACGATGAATACATTGAACGACCTTCAGAAGGTAGTAACTACAAAACAAGAGGACCAAGAATGCAAAGGAAAAGAAAAATGAAAGGAAATACTATATCAAGAGTTTTAAAATTCAACTAGAATTAGCATGCACAAAAACATGTTGCTTGACTACTGTAACAGAAAATATTGGAGTTTTGAATAGAAATATTGATTGAAATTTAAAGAAGCAAAACATTTTACATACATGAAAAATGCAGCAAAAATAGACATGACAAGCAAACCTGCTCCGTTCCAAAGTTTGGTATCTGCTGGTCAATTCCATCAAAAACCTTGAGCCCAGTGGTTGAAGATGTGACTTTCTGGTAATCCGCAAAGGCAGTATGTTGTGGAGGAAGAGGATTAGATATAGGTTGGTCAGAATCCTGCGATGACTAGCATAACCCCCTTTCAGTGCCATTTCGTTATTAGATCCAACGAAACATTAAAAACAACCATTCTGAGTATATACCACCCACTGCTCCATGAATGAATTACCAGTATTAAATCCACCCAGTGTTGGTCGAATTCAAGAAAATATAGAACACCGGTAGCTCCATTATACAAACAATTATTTATTTTTTCTGTCTAGACTCTAACTAAGAACACAAGCCAAATGGCTCAAACATAAACAAAAATAAATAAAATAAAAATAAAAAATAATTAGTCAACTACTTATACCTCAACTTTTGCATCTGAATTTTTCTTTGGTACTCTGATCTTTTTCTTTTGAACAATTATCTCATTTCCTTGCCAGATAATTTCCGCTGGTCCCTCCTCGACATATTCCCAATTCTCTTCTTCTTCCTTCTGAGCTGCCTGTTCTTCCTGTAATAATTTGACACAAGATAAATCATTGTTCGAATAAATAAGGTATATGCCTGCATGCCTCTTACTCATATATAGCTCATAGAAAATCCAGATGTAATATCATACAGCTGTTCATAGAAAAATGCAAAATATCAATTCTGCTTGTCATGTGTAAATAAAGACTTGTCTCTCTATTAAGTACGTAGATCCATGTTAACCCCGGATCTATTAAACACCAAGAGGGATTTCACAAAAATTAGGCAAAAACCTTTTCGGAATGTAAAAGATCTAGCATTAAGATGGATCTGTACTAGTTAACATATATTTGTGTATGAGCATGCATAGAAAACTTTTTTGGTGTGTAAAAGAACTGAGATTAAGATGGATCTATGCCAGTTAATATATGCGTGTACATATACATCACCTTGAGGTAGTGGTCAAACAAGTCCTTGCACCCAAAAAATTATATAATTATATTAGATGACCTCTTGACCCGTACACACATAAGTAGATCAAAACCCACTTCCATGCCTTTCAATTTAAGAAGTCCAGTGTGTTAGCTCAATCAGTTTGAACAGTTTGTTTCAAGGCACTCCCATGAGGTCTCCGGTTCTAGTGCAATTGAGGTTAGAGTCAAACTGAGTCCCACTGGGTTATCATCTGTAATTCTGGCTGGTGGTTAAGCTGCCCTCCATCCCATTATTCCAGTTAAAAAGAAGATCTCAATAAGTTTTCATTGGAATATATATATATATATATATATATAGAGAGAGAGAGAGAGAGAGAACGAACCGAGGTTTAGCTTGATTGGTCTTGAAACCAGACAGGAAACCTCTCAGAGTTGGGAGGTCACAGGCTCAACTGTCTCAAATTTCAATTACCTTGTTCGTTAAGCACCGCCATCAGCGCCAACGGTTCACCCCATTTATCATTTGTAGATCAAGGAGAAATACTCAGAGAGGGTTCTCTACAAGGCTTCCCTCCGTGTGTGTGTATATATATATATATATAGAGAGAGAGAGAGAGAGAGAGAGAGAGATGATTGGGTTCTTTTGTCTTGACGGGTACAGAGAACCCTGATGATGGGTCAGAGGGTTCTTTGCAACGCTTTCCTCCATGTGTGTGTGTGTGTGTGTGTGGGTTCTTTTGTCTTGACGGGTACGGAGAAACCTGATGATGGGTACTTGGAACCCCAAAATCGGGTTCTTTTGGGTTTTTTGGGGTTCATTTTAGTTTTTATTTTTTAATTTTTAATTAATTTAATGGGCTTCCCCTAATATTCTAGGTAGCTAGTTCTTCATCTTGTAAGAGGAATTGGAGTACTTATGCCCTTTATCCATTCAGTAAAGAGAAATATTTTGGGCTCAAAGAAGGCAGAGAACTTAGTGTACATTCATAGCACACTTCGTCTCATATCTCGGAAAGACCCTCGGTACAAGGAAGGTCCTTTCAAGAGATGGGACCAATACACAGATGATGCTATGTGTGTGGACGAGGAGATACAACCAGATGGCCTTATTGAGCTACCTCCAGTTGTTATGGATGAGTAAGAGCCTCAGGATGAGAGTGATTCCTACTTGGAGAACATGCTAACTAAAGATCTTAGTGATGTTGACAACATGGCTTGAAGAAGCCATTGTTCACTATTAGCTATTTTTATTTTAGTATTTTAAAATCTCCTAGTTCTTGTTTGGAGATGCCCAAAGACAAATTTTAAATGTAGTATGACAATGGACATATATCATGATTCTTATTAATATGCTATGAAACCGGATTCGTTCAAAACAAGGCACATGTCCGAATCCCACGAATCCGACATGATTCGATGGGAATTCGAATCCTAAAATGGGACACCACATGTCCTAATAGGACACCATCGAATCCCAGTCGTGTCTCGTTAGGACACTTCGTGTCCCGATTTTGGGATTCGAATCCCAAAAAAGTGAGGGTTTATGAGGTTTATGAGGGAGGGTTTATGAGGTTTGTGAGGGTTTATGAGTGGGGGTTTATGAGATTTATGAGGCTTGTGAGGGTTTATGAGGTTTGGGAGGGTTTATGAGGTTTGTGAGGGTTTATGTAGATATTTGAATTTTGTATGTACTATGCATACTATAATGTTACTACCTTACTTCGTAAACAGTAAAACTACCTTACTTTGTAAACAGTAAAACTAACATCTAGATGAAGATCTATGTTTGAAATCAACGAATTTGTATCATTAATGAGAATTTGTGTAAGAAATATCTAATTTTTACTATATATATATATATAACGAATCCTAGGTGTCTTGTCCCGGGGCGTCAACATGTCCCCATATCCTACCAATCCCGAATCCCCGTGTCAAGAGACTTAGTTAATATGTAAACTCTAATTTGCACTTGATATCAAACTAGAAATTTTTAAATTTCCTTGTAAATGTTGAATATTCAATAATGTGCATGTTTAAATATTTAAAGTTAAAATCATAAATATTATTAGTTTTTTGTTTAAAGTTGAAAAATATTTACAATTCAATATATTATAATTTATAAAATATAATATTTATATATTATACCCAGTTTAATTTATAAAATATATATATATATTATACCGTGTTTCAAAAAATGACATCCCCGAACACACGTTTCCTAGCAACATAGGCTAATATTTATCCTATATATCTTACAAGGCATATGTTTCTATGGCTAAATGAGGCTATGGCATGGAATGTCACTGGAGTGTTAAGCTGTCCACCAGGGTTCTATATATATATGATCTCAATTTTTTTTAAATGTCTGGACCGCAAAGAACACCTCCTGCAAAAACATACTTATTTTGGCTAATATTTATCCTATGTATCTTATAAGGCATATGTTTCTATGGCTAATAAGGCATATGTTTCTATGGCTAATGAGGCGATGACATGCAATGTCACTGGAGTGTTAAGCTGTCCACCAGGGTTCTATATATATATGATCTCGGATTTTTTTAAATTTCTGGACGGCAAAGCACCTCCTGCAAAAACATACTTTCTTTAGCTAATATTTATCCTATATATCTTATAAGGCATGTGTTTCTATGGCTAATGAGGCTATGACATGCAATATCACTGGAGTGTTAAGCTGTCCACCAGGGTTCTATCCTTGATGTGGTCTGTCCCACTCACATGCCATGAACTTCAAAGAGATGAGGGTGGGTACGAGTCATGGGAAACTTTAGCAGAATAAATACCTCTGAAAGTTGGTGTAAGGATAATAAAGTATGCTCTTCACGGCGCTGCCCTGGGTAATGTTTCTCGAAGCATTTACATATATATGGTGTATAATTTTATATAGCTTGAACACTTGAATCCGGAATTGAAAATTGAAAGGCCGTAACCTACACGTCCATGCCGGTGCGCCCAAATCTAACCACTCGACTCGCTTATTGCAACTACAACGAAGGTTTAAAATATTTTTTTCTCGCCATTATCGAAAAGGGCATATCACAGAAACTTCAATTTAAGCCCTAATTTGTGCCTATTACCTCCACCCACAGATATAAAAGAAAGAGCTTTGGAATCTGAAAAGCGTGTTGCATACCTGCTGCCTCTGGAGCTCTGCCTGTTGTTTTCGCTGGGCTTCCTCGGTTGCTTTCTTGTGATTTTCGAGCCATATCCTCTCCTGCTCTTCGAATTGCTTCCTGGCCTTTTCCACGGCTTCGGCCTCAGCCTGTTCCTGCAACTGAAGTTCAAGCTGCGTCGCGGGGTCGTTGAGACGAGCCTCCTCCTCGGCTCTTTCTTTCTCCGCGACCTCCTTTCTGATTGCCTTCCTCTTGAGTTTCTTTAAGGTCTTCCGCTTTTCCTTCCGGCTCAAATTCCCGAGATTTTCCATTACAGGCAACTGATCCCATTTTGACGATGGTTTATGAGTCCCTGGACGCAGTGTATCCTGGTGAAAGGCAGGCACGGAGCAGCTCGTCGTAGGTAAATCGTTTTCCATGGGCATAAAAAATCCGTGTACAGATAGATGCCTACAGCATTTTGGTTGCAAAAGACATTTGTAAGGCTATTACTTTTGTGCTGTGCACAGTATTACAAAGGAATTGCCGAACTGGAAGGAGGACCAGCACATGATTTTGTAGCAACAAACGAGACATGGTTGCAATAATGAACCCCATTTACCTTAAGTGGGATGTTTATAACCATATTTCAGTTAACAAATATTATACTTTATTCAAATTCTAATTGAATTAGTATGACGTATGGGTTCATTAAGTATTTAATGTGATAAAATTAATCACTAGCACTTGCAGCAATGTTGTAAAGGAAACGCCATAAGGCATAAATTGAAGAACACAAATACAACAAAAGAATACTTTGATAAAGAATAAAAATATATTGAACACTCAAATCAATGCCCCATTAACTGGAACCACTTAGTAGACATATCTATCAACATTAGGATTATACACAACGATCAAGAAATTTCCCATATACAAACAACACCTTCCACGACAACCTTTTGTCACATCCACATTTTAAAAAATGCCTTGGAACATGATTGGAATCTCCCATATTGCCTTTTTCATTATGTAGATAAATCTTCCATATTTCTATTTTCATCATGAATATTGTTAGTTCATTGTTGTAAAGTGTTCGTGTGTTAAGTTCAATACTATAATTTCGACAAGCGAAAAACATTCTTCAATTAGCATAATATGCATTATTCTCTCATCGTGTATTTTTCAGTCAAAGAGCACAAGTAACAAATTAACATGTATTTTCCCTTCATTATTTCATCACAAAGCCAAGAAATCTATGCCTTATCTATAAAGTAACAAAAACATTTTGGAATAAGTTTCATATTTCAAGCTAATGTCTAACCTATAAAGCAACAAAAACTTCTTTTTAAAATAAATTCAATGGGTACAGTGTCGTTGATCTGGTGCTTGGGTTGTTTGATGGAAACCACCGAACGCGGGACCTTTCCCAACGTTAAATTTCCACAGAACTGGACCCCCCGCATGTCGTTGATTTGGACGCAAAATAATTTGGGCCGTAGATCTTGAGTCCTCCATTTACTCAGTGTTTTGATCACCTTTCTCAGCTGATCATTTTATTCTGGCTGTACACGGCTCTCTAAAAAGATACATAGTTCGGAACTTACATGTTTCAGGGGTGAAGCTTTCTCGCATGTACACAGAAAGTGTTTTTACAGCTTATGCGACCGTTTAAACCATTACAAGGATAGCTACCATAGAGGCTGCTTCATGGTTGACAATTTTTGTATAAGCGAACAAAAATAAACATGCTCTGTTTGACAATGAATATGAAGGTCCTCGGTCCGGTCGGAGTTACATACATGATCAACAATAACAAATTCAAGATTAGCTTCTAGCCAAGAAGTATCACGTCCATGTCTCCACCTTGCATTCCTTTTTCTTGGACTTGCATGATATTTACATCCTCTTATAGTGATTTCTTCGCTCCTGATATTTGTGCCCCCTCAAGAAAAAGTCTGCATCGAATGAAAATTACATGTATCCTCACAAGAACAAGAGTTTTGACCAAGAAGCACGGACCCTTCCATACTACCTGATTCCTTTGTGCTCTTTGAGACACCAAATTAGGCTACAACTGCAAGCACATGTGCTGCACATGAAGCAACTTGATCATGGACACTTTCGTATCTGTCAGAGCATCCATCAGCTTTCCAACAATTCATGACAAATTGCTTCACTAATAAATGGACTCTATGTATGCACTCAGAACAGCACCAGTAGACACATTGCACCTGAGAACTGGGCAAATTACCATCTTCTATTTTATTTGTCGCATCTACATTACCACCATTTGTGTCTGCTGAGGCACCATGTGATTGTAGAATGCCTATCTCAGAGTCATGAAAATGATGGTTGGTTGATAATGTCTCTGAGCATTTGATCTCTGACTGGTTTTCATAACCATCAAATGGATCAGCCTTAGATATTGTTCCATTGATCATCCTTCATGACCTAGTTCAAAGTGATTTTAAAAAGTGATACATAATAAGGCAACATTTATAATACAATAATGAATGTTATGTGCCTTCTTGACCTAGTTCAAAGTGATTTAAAAAAGTGATGTATAATAAGGCAACATTTATACTACAATAATGAATGTTGTGTCCTTCGATAAAATACATTTTTTCCTTCATAAGAAATCACACAATCTAATAACCCAATCCAAGACCCCCACCTCTCAATATGACACTTCTCCATTACATTATCTTAACTTGACATTACTCCTCAATTAGATAAGTGTGAACAATAGCTATTCATGTTTTTTGCATAACCATTGTTGTTGACATGCATGTGTTGGTGTGCACAACTAAGGGTTTAGGCATGCCAAATAGGATTCCATAATGGTTCTAAGCATGTATAGGGTGTTAAAGCATGCATGCGATGCCAAAGGGTGGGTGCAATGACTTTATAAATGAGGGTAATGGAATGCGTTACATCTTTAAAACTTGACATCTGTCACTAAAGTGTGTACGTGCATGCAATGAAATGTGCAAGTATTGTTGGTACTTCATGTGTATGATGTTATCTACACTAACATCATCATGACCAACTTGATTAGAACCAAAAGTGGTGAATGGAGCTATGCTTAGAGTAGACATAAATGCACTATGACGAAATAAGGAGTAGGCCAATTATGGTGTTACTCCCTTTCTCGCCAATGTGGAGATGATGTCTTCCCCTCATGGCGCTAACACCATGTATATATGTTTGGGACTATGGAATTTGATAGTTGAGGGGAATAATGGATGAGGTAGACATGATTTCAACCTGAAACGTTGGTTAGTTGAGGGGAATAATGGATGAGGTAGACAGGATTTCAACCTGAAACGTTGGATCTAAGATATGTTAGGTGAAACATACTACCAGTATAGATTTTACAAAATTCATGGGGCAGATTTGCAAAATTTATGGGGAAGAAAGAATCCATTTTCATTTTTTTTTTTCCTATAGGGAGAGAATATCTGCACGGAGTAGGCCCACACCACCAAAGTTGGGCGAACAAATCTTACGCTTTGGCAAACAGGTATCTACTTTCAACGGGCAGGCGCTGCTTCACATCTGGTTAATTCTCCATTACCAAATCGATGGAACCATTATTAACTTAATCTGTTTAACAACATTGGAGACGGAGTATGCGCAAAGCAAAGATACCATAGACCCACGGGCCCATATGGCAGTTGATGAAATATGAGTGGTTGCGAGTAAACCAAGGGAAGGGGTGTTGCATTGATTAATCCAGTGGTCTGGGTTTGATCGCCCTGAGCACGGCCATAGCTGCAGAATTCAAACATACCCAGGTAAATTGGTGTGCTTCCCACTATTTTTTTGTTAACCTGGTTGTGTGGTAGGCCACTGGAGGAATTAAATTTTCCAAAGAGTATTCAGGCTCGACTAACTTCGCACAATTCTGATGCTAAGCCTCCATTTATGAGATAATTGGAATACTTCTATCCAATATAGAGGCTAGCCTTACCTAAACCCCCAAAAAAATAAAGCATAGACCTGCAATGGCAAAATCTCAGAGAACTTACGCGTGAGAACCGGAGGAGGCGATGGCGCAGAAGAATTGGAGACCGCGGCTGTTGAGTCCTTCATCTCGACATCTTGTGTAGCCATCCTGGGCTTGCTCGTTAAACCTGAAATGGACCATTTTCCACTGTAAATATGTCGGCATTAATGGAGGCGAAACGGTGTTAACCCCGCACCCACCCTTACCTGAACTATTCTTTCCTGAACGATTTTTTCCTTCGCAGCAAGGGAAACACAGAGAATCACAAGGACGGTTCAAGTCTTTCTAACGATTTTTTCCTTCGCAGTAAGGGAAACACAGAGAATCACAAGGACGGTTCAAGTCTTTCTAACTATTTTTTCCTTCGCAGCAAGGGAAACACAGAGAGTCACAAGGATCGACGGCTCAAGTCTTTCTAATCATCTAACATCTCATCGTGTGGTGTACAAAGATGACAGGTAGGCAAAAAGGGAGATGGATTTCAGAGGGAAACGCCTTACGGCGTAAATATCTCAATTTTGGATATTAAGCTTTTATATATATATATATAATATAGCAATAATGTATGAGAACTATAGTTCTTTCTTAGTGGAAGATACAACAAACCAAGACATAGCAGTAAAATGTGTGCTCATGAAGTCAAGGTAGAATGTCATGCAACAATTAACCATGCAATTTTGTATTATATAACAACAACAAATTACTTATCACATTTAGCTAAGTTAAATATGTTGACAAGCATCCTATGAAGTACCATGTATTTAATATTATTAAATATTAATGTATACCATGCAATTTGTTTATTTGTGGTATATTTATGTGTATACCATGTCATATCTTTTTATATATGCTATGTGTTGTTAACATGTATTCAAATGCCCATGTAGAAGGCCCAATATGCAAGAAGTAGCACTGACATAATGTAGTGATTAGAGTGAGAAGGCAAAACGAGTTCTGAGGAGAGCAATGATTACATAATGGTGGTGGTTGAACTTTATCAAGTCGCTAAATGAAAAGACAGATCAATTACAAAAGGAGATTAGCAGTGAAGAGAGCATTGAAGGAAGGTTGAAGGAGTTGTATAAGTTGAAGAGACAATGAGAGTTGGTTGGCACTGAAAGAGAGAATTAACACTAGAAGGGAGTCTACTAAAAGTAAGTAACGGTGAAGGAATGTCTACAAAGTCGGAAGAGAGGAAAGATATGCATGTGAAAATAGGAGTTTAGACCAAAGAAGCAGAGTTTGCTTCAAAAGAAGTGGAACAACCTAAACCTAAGGAACTTGAGAACACTGAAAATGGTGAAGACTTAGATGAGGTCGTCATGGACATATTTTAGTTGGTCCATAGAACAGAACCCCCCCAACTCGAGGAAGTCCTACCAGATTTGGAAGGAACCATACCAAACCCCATCATCCCCTAGGCATCTCCAAGCAATAAGGTATATTCAGCTAGTTTTCCAACTTTGTAATTTCTTGTTTTATAGAATCCAAATAGTAGCAATGGCCCATTTTAAGACTTAGCGCCCTTAAAGCATCTAAGTAGAAATAGGAAGGAGAACCATAATTGGTACCTCGTATTGTACTTATATCTATGGATGATCATTTGGCAATCAAACCTCGTGTTGCCATTACGTTGGTAAGCTTAAGCTCTTTGATCAAAGATGTGAAAGCAAATTAACAATTCTTTTGCAGCAACAACATTTCTCAAATATGGAAATCGATATGAATATGAATGTTGTTATGCTCGAGGTCCCAACATTTGACCTACTTATCATCAGCAGAAAACATGTATGGATGTCGAGAACTTACAGTCAAATGTGAGACACACACAACTTAATAATCACGCAAAAAACGTGTATGGATGTTGAAAACTTACAGTTAATCGTGAGACACACATAACTTAACAATCATGCAAAAAAAAGGTAAACCTCTTAAAAAGGGCATTGAAAGCTAAAAATGTCATTTTAAATAACAAACATGGGAGCAATGGTTTCCAAGATTATCCATTACAAAATTGAAAAATAACTCCTAAAAGACTATTTCTTCATGGTCAAAAAACTTCCCTCCTTTGGAAGAGCAACTACAAACCTGACTTACAGAGTCTGATACCTAACAATAGAGATAAGGGGCATTTCTTTCAAAAAAAAGAAAACGAGATATTAATATTGAAAAAGGAAGAGCACAAGTCTTAGAATGCAATACAAAGCACTTGAAAAAATATACAGGGAGCTATTGAAATTAGAATTTTGTATTGTATAGGAAATTTAAAATATGGTATTGATATTGAAAAAGGGAGAGCATAAGCTTTAGAATGCAATAGAAGGCACCTGCAAAAATATAAAGAAGACTATTGAAGCTAGAATGATACTCATATTGAAAAAAAAAGTTACACAATCTTTACAATGATACTAGGAGCGAAATGTTTAAAATATCTAATATTAAAATAAAGATATAATTGGTTGGGTGTAACACCCTCCTCCCACATCTACCCAAGTAACCAGCCAACCAGGGTAAACAAGTGACGAGAAGTTCGTATGATATGTCCTAAGTCACCTTAAGGAAGTGGAACCGATGGAAACACGCCATACGGACCTTCCACATTAGCAACAGGACTCCTAGGAACCATCACAACCACTCAGGTAACTAGCCCCTGGGTCCCACTAAGTTTTTTGACCATTAAACTCCCGGAAGCTCCCTTGATATGGGCATGCATGCATCCAGGGACTTTTTCGCCTAGTGTTGTGCCTGTATCTCCGAGGTTCGAGCCACTTTTTTAAGCCCAGAGTGTAACCACCCTCCTCCCGCATCTACCCAAGTAACCAGCCAACTAAGGTAAATATGCAACGAGAGGCTACTATGATATGATTCAACCTCCTTGGTGACCTTTAGGAAATGGAATAAATGGAAACACATCAACAATACCTTCTACATCAGCAACAACACCCCCATGAGACATCCCAACCACTCAGACATCTTGCCCCTAGGTCCCACTGACCTTTTAGACCTCTTGACCTCTAGAAGCTCTCATGTTATGGGCATGCCAGCATCCAAGGACCTTTGGACGCTCTCTTGCGTTCAGGAACTTTTCCCAACAAACCTGTGCCAATGTCCACAAAATTTAAGGCCCTTTTCTAGCCCGTAATTCCAGCCACTGCCCAAAACTTGTTGTAACTTTCAAAATCCATCAAACACATGATGATAAGACTAATAAACCAAAAATCAACTATAGGACTAGTCTTGACGATCCCTAACCAAGACAAACATTTTGTCAAACACTTAGCATCAATGCAACCTACAAGTCTATAATACAAGACAGAGCGTGAATGACTAAAAACTCTTTTGAAACATGACAAGAAGGATCAACACCTTCTCCCTTGAACTATTATGATAGCAATTAGGTCTTGCATCCATCATTTTAACAATTACAAGTAAATACATGAAGTAACCATGACATGAACCAATCAATTAACCATGCTTATAACTAGCATAAAGCCATGGAAATAACAGAGATATAACAACTATTAAATCCACATATAAACAAGTACAAAAGCAAGAGAACTTAGCTTTCATTAATCATAGGCAAATCTAACCAAGTTCAAGACTTCCACGTACCACCCGACCATAGACATGGTTGAACCAAATCTTTCTTTGAGCCAATCACCCCCGTGCCATATTCTAAGCATGAATGTGGGATCTCATGGATAAACCAATCCAAAAACAACCAAGGGAATCCATAGGTTAAACCACCTCCACCCTCACCTAATTGTGATCAAACCAAAATGGGTGCTTCAATCACAAAACCAAATCGAATTTGGAATGTCATCCGGAATCCATCATTATCCTTGAGGAATTTTTCGTCTCCTTGTCTCTCAGGCTTCACCGCAATCCAATTCCGGATCACTAGGCCCTAAACCGAGACGAGTCTCTCAGGATTTACCACAATACAAACCTGGATCACTATGCCCTAAACCGAGACTCCTCCCTCAGGCTTTACCGTGTATCCCACCAAAATCGGTCAAGGGATTCCTTGGCCTTTGGGAATAAACCTTAAGACCACCTCTGCCCCAGATACAGAAATCCATTCGACAAATCCAAAGCTCAAAACCAAGATAAACATCCCAACACACCATGGCATCCGAAAAAGTCAAGGCTAGGCTGAAAACCACTGTCATAACCAGACAAAACCATGCCACCAACAACAAGAGAACCATACACCAACATGCAAAACCATGCATGTCAAAACCGACTAGGAAATCACACATGCAATATGTTACCTGCAAGTATTCCTGCTGAAGTTGCTTGATCCTTGATTTCCTTCCTTTCCCTTTGCCTGCTTTTCCTTCCTTGATCCAAATCTAGAGTGCTCCAAGAAAACTCTAAGTGACCAAGAGTGAGAGAGAGAGATAATAATGAGAGAGCTCCAAAACTTGAACTGGCAAAAGGTTACCAACCGATCCTCAGAAGGCTTTTTATTAATGAGGCCTCTATTTTCTTCATTTTCCATTATTTTCCTTCAATTTCCTCCTACATGCAACCTATTACCTTTCACCTTAATTTCTCCTATTTTCCTTTATTTGCATAAATAAATGTGCCAAAAATGCCTTTTTTTCCTTGTAATGTCTTTTCCTTAGCCTTTGCCAATTTCCTTAGCCATAAACATATCCATTGATGCCCACTAGGATATCTTTGCCCAACATTCATCTTGGAATACGTGTCCCTTAACCGTGGTCTTATTTTATCTTTATTAACTTTTATTACATGAAATTTTCACCAGGGCTATTACAAAATCCTCCCCTTTGGGGAACACCATCCTCGGTGTTAAACCACACCAAGATCTCAGTGAAACCACTGAAAAGCAAACATACTGCCCATGGAGCTTTATAACTTAGCTCGTTGTAGTATTTACAATGAAAGATCTACTAAAAAGCAAAACATCATGACAACATGACAAGATAACAACCATACCGCTTATTGGAGATTTATAACTTAGCTCATGGTGGTATTTACATCCATTTACATATATACATATACCAAAACATCAACAAAACATATGCCAAACATATACCAAACATCAAACCAAAACTGCTTTGCCTCAATTGGCAAAAAATGAAGGATACATGGCCCACATCTAATCTGTCATCTCCCATGTAGCTTCTTCGGGCCCAAAGTGCTTCCACCACACTTTAACTTGCTCTATGGCTCTGTTCCTGAGCATGAGATGCTTCCACTACAATATGCATTGGGGCTCCGGCTAGAACTCTCCTTCTTGCTCCACCTGCAATACAAACCAATCAATAACGTGATCAACATCCTTTATATACCTCTTAAGCAATGAAATGTGGAAAACATCATGGAATTTCACTATTGGAGGCAGTGCAAGTCAATAGGTCACTAGTCCAATCCTCTCAAGGATCTCAAATGGCCCACAATATCGTGGTGCCAACTTGGCACATGATTCAATCCTCAAAGAGCTCTTATTGGGATTGATTCACAAATACACATGCTCCCCAACCTTAAACTCCTTGAATACCCTGTGTTGGTCTGCATAACTCTTCTGTCTATCTTGTGTTGCCTCTAGATTCTTCTTTATAACCTGCATTTCCTATTCCATGTCTGCCAACATATTCGGTCGTTAAGTACCATGTTCATTGGATCACTCCAGCTAATGGGGGTATTACAACTTCGTTCATACAATGCTTCAAAATGACTCATCCTCAATGACACCTGATAACCATTGTTGTATGTGAACTCAACTAATGGAAGATACTCCTCCCATCTCCTATGTTGGTGCATCACGTACATCCTCAACATATCCTTCAAGATCCCTCTCTATTTTTCCATCTGTCTGCAAATGATAAGTTGTACTAAAGGCCAACTTTGTACCCAAACCAGCAAATAGCTCCTTCCAAAACTTGGAAGTGAACTTTGCATCCTTGTCTGACACAATCTTCTTCGAAACACTGTGTAATCTCACTATATCTCTAATGAAAACTTGTGCCACCTCATTGGCTGAATATGTAGTCTTCACTGGAATGAAGTGAGCAGCTACCTTTCTCAACCTACTGACCACGACCATAATAGAATCATGTTGTCTCACTATCCTCGAAAGACCTAATGAAATCCATGGAAAAAAACCTCCCATTTCCATTCTGGAATTGCAATAGGTTGTACTAGACCACCTAGATGTTTACACGTTGTCTTTACTTGCTGATAATCTAAACATCTAACCACGAACTCTACCACTTCCTTCTTTGGATTCGTCCAATAGTAGAACTTCTTTACCATCGTTGATGTCTTTTGATATCTTGGGTGACCCAAGTATGGCTTCACATCAAACTCCCTCAAGATAAGCTTCTTGAGCTCACTACAATTTGACACATAGGTCCTATCCCTGAATCTCACTGAACCATCTCTTGTGAGATGAGTGTTTGCATCTTGATCACTTGTACATGTACCTATACCTATACCTGCACCTATATTTATACATGTACTTGTACTTGCACCTATACCTGTGCATGTACCTGTACCTATACTTTGTTGTAACCTACACATGATCTCCATGTACTTGTCATCTCGTTGTCCTACTTGCAAGATCCTATCCTGTAACTTTGTCCCATAAGAGCTCATAGTTGTTATATGATTTACCTATACTATCATGCTAAGAGCATTTGCAACTCAGTTATCCTTTCCTTTCATGTATCTGATCTTGAAGTCAAACTCACTAAGGGTGGCCAACCATCTAGCTTGCCTAGTGTTTAGATTCGGTTGGTCAAACAAATACCTCAACCCACTGTGATCGTTCATCAATACAAACTTCCTACCAAGAAGATAGTGCCTCCACATATTCAATGCGTGTATGATTGTTGCTAGCTCAAGATCACGCGTCGGATAGTTTTGCTCATGCTCATTCAGTTTTTGTGACTCATAGCACACTACTTGTCCTTCTTGCATTAGAGATCCACGAAGTCTCTCTTGCAAGCATCTGTACACACTACAAACTCCTTGTCTGTATCTACAATCTTTAGCACTAGTGTGTGTGTCAACAATTGCTTGAGCTACTCAAAACTAGTTGCACATCATTATGTCCATTCAAACTTCTTACCTTTCCTATGCAATGATGTGATAGGATATGCAATGCGTGAGAAGTTCCTGATAAACCTCCTATAGTAACCTGCCAATTCCATGAATGATCTCACCTCATCCACATTCTTAGGAGTTACCCACTCCATGATGACCGTTATCTTTTCTAGATATACTGTTATGCCTTCCTTGGAAACGACATGTCCCAAGTAATGCACTTATGTCTTAAAGAAGTTGCACTTGCTAAGCTTAGCACACAATTCATGCTCTCTTAGAAATCTCAACACTGCTGCAAAATGATCGACATGTTCTTCCTCATTTTTAGAATATACCAATATGTCATCAATGAATACAATAACAAACTTGTCCAGATAAGGACACAACACACCATTCATCAAACACATAAATGTAGTTGGAGCATTAGTCAAACCGAATGGAACTACAACAAACTCAAAATGCCCATACTTGATCTTGAACGCGGTCTTGAATATAACCTCCTCCTTGATGCGTATCTAATGGTATCCTGATCTCAAGTCGATCTTAGAGAACATTGTTGATCCCTTCAATTGATCAAACAAATCATCGATCCTCCACAATGGGTACCTGTTCTTTATCGTTATTATTCAACTGCCTATAGTCAATGCACAATTTGAGAGTACCATCTTTCTTCTTTACGAACAACATTGGTGCACCCCAAGGCGATACACTTGGCCTAATGTATATCTTGTCAAGCATCTCCTTTAATTGCAATTTCAACTCTTCTAGCTCTGAAGTGCTCATCCTGTAAGGTACCTTTGATGTTGGTGATGCCCTTGACACCAACTCAATAGAGAAATCCACTTCCCTATGAGGAGGTAACTCTAGAATCTCTGCTGGAAACACATCTTGACACTGCTGCAATACAGGGTACCTCTTGAAGATTTAAGCATCCTCAATATCTTTGCCCTTGTCACTAGATATATGCACTGCAAACATCACATAACCTTTTTTGCAACTACACCTAGCCTGCATAGCAGTAACCATCCTCATTGATGTAGGCTTCTTCTTCCCCTACAAAATTCTCTTTTCCCCACTATCATCCACACACGCAATGGCCTTGTCAAAGCAATCCACTTTGGTCATGTGAAGGTACAACCAATCCATACCCAAAAGCATACTATACGATCCCAATGGTAGTACATTCAAGTGTGTTGTTGTAGGCATACCATTTAACTCAAATACACAAGATCTTCCCCAATGGTGAACTCTCTTCTTTGTACCTGCAGCCAGCTGTACCAACCAAGATTTTGCATACACTTCCTTTCTCAAACCACACTTATCCATCAGGTCAGGACTAATATAACTATAGTTAGATCCAAGATCAATCAAAAGGGAAACAACTTGATCACAAAGCTTACTGTCCATCTCAATGATAGATGCCTGATGATATGTCTGCATGTTGTCCACAACTTCATAAATCCAAGGAATGCTATAACCAACATCACCAATTGTATGCGCCTCCTGAGCACTATAGATCTGGGGTCTACCACCACTCTGATACTGCAGACAATCCCTCCTATGATGATCCTTACCACATATCCAACACTGCAATGGTTCTCTACCACCGCCTTCAGTTTGTTGCTCTCCATGTTCCCTCTTAGTTGTATTGAACTTCCTATAAGGGACTACATTTTCTTTCTCACTTTCATCTTGAGGTCTTCATCGCTTTGGTGGCCATTTCTGTTATGAACCAAGTCACAAAAAGTATAGAAAAGATAGATCAACGACTTCAAAATCAACCTCTTCCAGGGGGAAACCTCTTTTACATTACAAAAATGAACAATTCTTGGATGATACAAATGACTAAACCTCATTTCTATATATAGGAGTCTGAAGGGTCACAATATAATCAAAGTCGACATAACAATAATAATATAAGGGCTACAATGGCAATCATAGTGGGATAATCACTAGTATCATAGGGACTTAACATGCCCCTCTCTTTCAAAAGGTGTTGTCCTCAATGCTTGAGTAGTTCTAGATGCTTCTGTATAAAATTCTCATCCTCCCATTTGGAATCTTCAGCGGGTAAGTTCTTCCACTTGATGAGATACTCCGAAATTAATCGATTTTGTAGTTGTCGAGCTCTTGTTTTTGTGACTGCTTCAGGTTCCAATATGATTTTTCCTTCCTCGTCAAGTTTTGGCAATATTGTTTGAATTGGGAGCTTGTCACCTATAACCTTCTTTAAACATGAAACATAGAAAACTGGGTGCACTCGGGAAGCTGCAGGAAGCTCCAATTTGTATGCCATAGTACCAATCTTTTGCAACACCTTGTATGGACCATAATACTTTG
>APFE030645876.1:0-10901 GCA_000404065.3 Pinus taeda
ATGTCCACAAAAGCTCTTAGTGGTGCCAAATACTTCATCACCTTCATCGATGACCATTCCAGGAAGACTTGGATCTATTTTCTGAATACCAAGGATGAGGTTTTTTGTTGATTCAAAGAGTTCAAGGCTCTAGTGGAGAATCTAACAGGAAAGAAAATAAAAGTGTTGTGCTCAGACAATGGTGGAGAGTATGTTGACAAGGATTTCACCGATTTTTGCGCTAGGGAGGGCATCAGAAGAGAGTGGACAACTCCTTACAATCCGGAGCAGAATGTAGCAGAAAGAAAGAATTGGACTATTGTGGAAGCAGCTAGGGCTATGATGTATGATCAGGATATGCCAAAATTCCTGTGGGCGGAAGCATGCAACACAACAATCTATGTCCATAACAAAACTCCTCATAGGGCATTAGGCAAGATCACTCCAGAGCAAGTCTTCATTGGGAAGACACCTGAAGTCAGTGATTTCAGGATATTTGGGAGTTTAGCATATCACCATATACCCGAGGAGAAGAGGAAGAAGTTAGATCAGACTGCAGAGAAAGGATATCTTGTGGGATATAGCGAGAATGCTAAGGCATATAGAATCTATCTTCCAGGGAGCAGGAAGGTGGTAGTTTGGCGAGATGTGAAGTTTATGGAAGACAGGGCCTTCCAAAAATCTTGTGAAATGCCTTCCAAAGAGTAGTCAAAAGATGAGCCGATGGTCAAACCTCTTCAACCAGCGAAAGCCAATACCAGGAGTTCTCCATCTGAACAAGAGTAATCACAGGAAGAGGAAGAGCTAACAGATGCACCTACTACCAGAGGAAGAAAGAGCAGGGAACTCCGACATATTCTACGGGATGCAAAAGATTTCATTGGTGCACCCAGGAACAATAAAAGGGAGCGAAGACAGCCAGATAGATATCAAGCCTTAGTAGCTCAGGTTTGGGAACCTTCCAGTTTAAGGCTGCTCAACATCAAGTTTGGATGGATGCGATGGTGGAGGAATACAACTCTATAATGGTGAATGATGTCTAGGAAGTAATGCCTAGGCCGTAGGACATATCAGTGGTAGGTTCGAGATGGATCTACAGGATCAAATATGCTGCAGACGGCACTGTGGAAAAATACAAAGTCAGGTTTGTGGCTAATGGGTATGCTTAGAAGGAAGGAATAAACTACGAAGAGACCTTCGCCTCGGTAGCCAGGTATACATCTATTAGAACTGCAATATCTCTTGCACCACAAATGGGGTGGGAGAGTCATCAGATGGATGTGACGACATTCTTGAATGGAGTGATAGAAGATGAAGTATACATTTAGCAACCAGAAGACTTTGAGACACATGAGAAGAAAGCTCATGTATGCAAATTGAAGAAAGCCTTATATGGGCTCAAACAGGCACCTAGAGGATGGTATGGTCGAATTGATGGCTACTTGCAGAAGATGGGGTTCATCAAGAGTGATGCAAATCCAAATCTTAACTATCTGGTTGTAGAGAATGAGCCTCTAGTCCTAGTATTATATGTGGATGATCTCTTCTTGACAGGATCATCTAGGCTCATCGAGGACTGCAAGAAGAATCTAGCCACAGAATTTGACATGAAGGATTTGGGACAGATGCATTATTTCCTGGGGTTGGAAGTTTGGCAGCAGAAGGGTGAGATCTTCCTTGGACAAGGGAGATATTCTACAGAAATCCTGAAGAGATTCAGGATGCAGGACTGTAGGCCTATGGCTACTCCAATGATCACCCACTGGAAGAAGATTGATGCATCAGAAGATAAAGACGTTGTTCCCACCTTGTACAGACAGCTTATAGGGTCCCTGATGTATCTGGTCAACACCAGGTTAGGCATTTGTTACGCTATCAACACCCTCAGTCAGTTCATGGTGGAACCTAAGAGGGCGCACTGGGCAGCAGCCAAACATGTTCTCAGGTATATACAAGGAACAATCGAGCATGGACTATTATACACAAGAAGTAATGATATCAGACTAAGTGGGTTTACTGATGCAGATTGGGATGGAAGTTCAGTAGATCAGAAAAGTACCTTTTGGTACTGTTTCAACATTGAACCAGGGATGACCTCTTGGTGCAGTAGGAAACATAAATCCATAGCTCTGAGCTCAGCTGAAGCAGAATATATGGCCGCTAGCACAGCTTCATGCGAAGCCATATGGCTTAGAAAATTGCTTGTGAACCTATTCAGAAGAAAGATGGAGGTGACCAGGATCATGTGTGATAATCAGAGTTGCATCAAGCTCTCTGAGAATCCAGTATTTCATGATCGGTCAAAGCACATTGATATTCGGTGTCACTTTGTCAGAGACTATGTCCAACAAGGAGCTTGACAGTTGAGCTACACTCCTATAGGGGAACAGGTGGCAGATATCCTTACCAAGGCCCTTGGAAGAACAAAGTTCATTTATTTCAGGGAGAAGATGGGGATGGTAAAGAATCCATTTCAGCAGAAGAAATGGATAAGTGTCAGGTGTTGATTTGGGGTAGCATCAGATGTGCTCTGGCCTTGAAAATTGGTGGAGAGGCTAAAACAACACTTGGCAGGGATTAGAGGCCAAATTACTCCATGTGAATCACCACAAATTGGGGAGATTAGGAAGGAGTTGTTAAATAGCTTTGAGAAGTTTAAAGAAGAAAAGGGTAGACAAAAAGAAATAAAGGTTGAAATTGGGAGGAAGAGGAGTATACAAAAAATGATGGCTACCAACCCCCATTTTGATTTTGAGGGTTCGTCCTCTATCCCTTGTACTGATGCATCCAACCCCTTCTGATATGTTCCTCCCTCTTTGGAGTCTATTCAAGAAAAGGGTAAGGGTGAAATGAAAAAGAAGGATGATATGAATATCAAAAGTTATTTCACTGTCACACTCTCCTCTCCATCAAATGCACATGGTCCTGAAGCTAGTAGAATTTTGCAGCCCAATTTAGATGGCCATTGGAAGAAAGAATTGAGGGAGACTGCTTGTGATTACATATGTAGATGGTGGTATGACGCTGATATCCCCTTCAATGCTTCCTGTTCACCATATTATGAGCCTATGTTTGATGCCATATTTGCTACTGGAAAAGGCTTCAAAGGTCCTGCTATGCATGAGATAAGGGGGTATCATTCGCATAAAGAAATTTCCTCCATTAATGAGTATTTGAAAGATTTCAAAGACTCATGGGCAAAAACACTAAAGAGGATGTACCATTATGTTAGATGGATGGACTGATCAAAGGAACTATACCATCATAAACTTTCTTATCTTCTGCCCATAGGGAACCATGTTTGTAAAATCAGTTGATGCATCTGATAGGGTGAAAGATGGACAATTGTTGTTTCAACTATTGGATGAGGTTGTTGAGGAGTTGGGGATGGCTAATGTTGTTCAAGTCATCATAGATAATGCCTCTAACTATGTTCTTGCTGGTGAACTGCTAGAGGAAAAACACAAAACCATATTTTGGACCCCATGTACTGCACATTGCATAGACCTCATGCTGGAGGATATTGGCAAATTAGATTGGGTCAAAAACATTGTAGATCATGTCAAAAGAATAACAAAATTTATCTACAATCATTCATGGATTTTGAGCCTTATGAGGAGACACATAGGGGGCAGGGATATTATTAGGCCTGCCATCACTAGATTTGTTACTCATTTTTTGACATTGCAATCTATGTTTTCACAACATAGAAACTTGCAAAAGATATTTCCAGTGGTGAATGGAATCAAAGCCAGTGGTCTCTTAAACAAGAAGACAAAGAATTGAAAAAGAAAGTTAATGAAGAAATATTTTGGAGAAAGGCAGCAGTGATTGTGAAGGTTGTTGAGCCACTGGTTAAGGTGTTGCGGTTGTGGATGTGGAAAGATTGGCTATGGGCTTCATTTATGAGGCTATGGATCAAGCAAAGGAGCAAATAAAGAGGGCATACAAGGATAGAGTGGCTAAGTATGGGTCTATTTGGGCAATCATTGATGAAAGATGGAATAATCAACTCCATCGCCCTCTACATGCAGCTGGGTATTTTTTGAACCCATAGTATCATTATAAAGTTCAGGCGGTAAGAGCATTGAGTGGGGAGGTTACAGATGGTCTGATTGACTACATTGATTGCATGATCCCATTGGAGTGTGATCAACTGGAGATAAGTCGACCGATCACAACCTTCAGCAAAGCCACATGTACCTTTGGGAAGAACCTAGCAAAGATTGCAAGGGAAGTAGATGAGCCAGATAAACAAAAATTTCAATTTTCAAATTCTTAATACTTATTTTGTTAAATTGTTTATAATTTGAAAGTTGGATATAATTTGTTGAGCTAACTCATTACACTGCTATGTTTTTGGCAGCACAATGGTGGGAGGCTTTTGGTAGCCATTGTCCTCAATTGCAAAAGTTTGCAATTCGTATTTTGAGTCAAACTTGTAGTGCTACTGGGTGTGAGCGCAATTGGTCTGTCTTTGAAAGGATTCACATGAATAAGAGCAACTGTTCGGATAAAAAATGGTTAAATGATCTAGTGTATGTCCAATACAACCTCCGGCTCAGACGCAACCAATTGCTGAACAAAAGCCCTGATTCAGATCCCATTGTGTTGGAAGATATTGATCCAACATCAGATTGGGTAGTGGAGAGTCATCCAATAGAGTTTGATTCTGATGAGAATCTTGATTTGGATTTACAGGTGGAGGCATCACTCGAACATAATGTTCAGTTGAATGTAGATCCACTTGTACCAGCCCCAAGTCCTCCAGTTGTAGGTGCTTCCTCTGCTTAGCCACGACGAAAGCGCATATCTCGTCTATCTCAACTTGCAGCTACTGCACAACCTGCTAGTGCTACCACTTCTACAGTTGCAGTTGGAGATGATGATGAGCAGAAGCGATGGGTTTCCTCGTTTGACTCTGATTTAGAGGTTGAGCCAGATGATGTTGGCTCCTCTAGCAGTAGCCAGTAGTACTGGTCAGTGGTGACTAGTGATGTTTCATAGCTTACTTTTGTTGTAGAGGCCATTTCTAGCCTCCTTGGTTATGTGTTTTTATTTTGATCTCTATATCATCATCATGTATGCATTGGATAGTGCATTGCATGCCATTTTGATATAATGGATATATTCATGAGCCTACTTTGATCATATGTTGTCTCCTATCTATATTCTAAATCTTTGTGTTTGGAAACATGAATGAAAATCTTAAAATTATGTTTTTAATAAAAAAAAAAATATTTAATGTATTTTTTACAATGACAGAGTCATTGAAATCGAGCCGGCCGAGTCTATACCGAGTCGGAGTCGACCCTCGGCCGAGTCAGAGTCAGAGTTGGAGTTTTAAAACACTGCTTTTTTCCCAACTCGACCATCAGAATGGCTTCAAAATTGGAGGAGAGCTAGAGGAAAGGCTAGCGCAGGAGACCCTAAGAGATCGAATTTTTTTTATGGCTAGCTTGTCGGGAAATTGATGCCCTAGGTACCCTAATGTGGCTAGTTCTGGAAGGATGTGAGAAAATATGGATTTTAGTGACCACCCTTGGTAGATTAGTGCCTTAATTTTTGGGAGAATGGAGTTTATGTTGAGTAAGAGTAGGATTTTTTAGTTCCAGTCAAGGAGGCCTCAAGATCACTTTGTTTGCCTTCTAGGTCAAGAGGAAGCAACCTTGCAACTCTTATACTTCGATGTGCAAGAGGAATGGCTTGTCAAGGTCAAATTTTACCCACAGGAGATTTCGCTCACAGTACATGGCCCATACATTGAAGGAATGCTATAATAGAGACAAATTTTACAATATTAAGTAGTAAATGCATGTGACAATTAGCCCAACATGTATGACAAAAGTAAACAAGAATAACATCAAAAGTACATACTTACATGTAATAGAGTATATCTAGCCATTCACAATTGACAATAAAAAAGCTCGAAGAGAAGATAGACCAATTTCTATAAAGCTCCAATTCATCTTTAGAAAAAGTGAAAAAATCTCAAGATAGATAAGAGATCCAAACCAAAGTGATCGTTAGAAAAAGTGCGAAAATCGTTATCGGGAGTAAACCGGCAAGGGGAAAAAATCGTAAAAATTGGGAAATAATCGGGAAAAAATCGTAAAATACAAAAATATTCATTTTTTTCAAATTTTTTAATATCTAAGGCATCTACAACATAAAATATATACATTGACACATAAATATGATAAAAGAACTAATATATAAGATGTGTAATATCATTTCTAGTGCTACATCACACATAACAGTGAATCATGTCCTGAATAGTAAGTTCTGACTCCTGAGTCCCAACTCAACCTCAAAATATCAACAAAAAATATAATAATGTATATCATATCATGAGTTATAATGTCATATACAATGAAATGAACCAAATAACTAATACTACTGATTTCCTCTGCCTCTCTTGCGAGAAAATGCAATAACTTTCCCTTTCCCTTTAGATGTAGATGCCGGTGGAGTTGGCAGTGGACTTTGCTGTGCTCGAGAAGCTGAAGAACTAGGAGCTACAGGAGGTAGACCACATCCTCTACTAGTGGCAAGGGTAGCCTGGCTAGGTGGTGTCACCTCCTCCACCTGTTGCTCCTCCTCCTCCTCCTCCCCCTCTACGCCTTCCACTACCTCCTGCTCTAACCAATCATCGACAGACTCCATGAGAGGCCTCTCGGCCTCAACCCTCCATGCAACAGTGATGTCAGTCCCATCCAATGAGATGGCCTCCATAGCAGGTATCCTCTCAAGTTTCTTCACCCACAATCGAAGATTGTAGTAGACGTAGACCTTGTCATTAAGTCGCTGGGTCTCTAACCTGTATAAAGATCATAAAATAATAATTATAAAAAAATTATTTAATGAATTCAAAAAATTAATTGGAAATTTGGAATATTTTAAGTTTTAAGTTTAACCTGTTGCGCTTCTTGTTGTGTATTTTTTCAAATACACTCCAGGTGCGCTCGCGTCCTGAGGAGCTACACGTTTGACTAAGGATTCGAATGGCAAGCATTCGCGGATGGGGTACTCTGGCACCATAGTGAGTTAACCATGCATCTACAACAAAAATATAAATAAGATAAACATAAGAAAAAAAATGAAATTTGCAAGTTGACGCAAAGTATGAAGTTATGAACTTGAAGAGACTGAATTTTGAAAATACCTGGCGTTGTAGTCTTCCTATCAGTTATAGCCATCTCAAAGCCAAATGTGCCACTTGCCATCCTATATATCTCTATTTCTTTGGAGATTTCTGCATGTTCTGCTGGAGATTGCACCATCCTTTGAACACAGGTTAAGAATCCACCCATGATCTTAGTATCAAATAAGAATTCACATGGGTAAGAAAATGCGGGGTTCAGGTAGATCCCTGTAGCATGAATGGGATGATGGAGTGTGTTGTTCCATCGTTCATAAATCACTTCCCATAGAAGGAGTTGTTTTTGAAACCTCTCATCTCCCTTATCATTATAGTAGGCCCGAATGGATTCTTTGGCCCTATCCATGGCTTCATACAAATAGCCCATTGCGGGCTTCTCACCATCAACTAATCGAAGAACCTTTACCAAAAGTTCAGTAACGGTGTACACCTCTTGCACTCCTGCCCAGAAGTCTTCCTCGTATGAAACTAATCTACATATGGCTACTCCCTCTGGTTTGCGGCTCATTGTCAAAGCACGCCGCTCTAAAAGAGACATTCTCTTCACATTCCACATAGAATTCAAGAGAGATTGAAGAGATATGAAACTGGTGGCAAACCGTGTAATGGCGGAGCGCACCAACTCCTTATTGTTGGTGAATTTTCTCATCAAGCTAAGCACAAATGCATGATTATACATAAATTTTGTAATGTTTTTTGATGAGTGAACAATATCTTTGACAAAGGAAAATTTTCCTATGTCCTCCAACATCAATTCAATACAATGTGCAGCACAAGGTGTCCAAAATAAAGTAGTATGCCTCTCCATAAGCATCCTGCCAGCAACAACATAATTTGCAGCATTGTCCATTATGACTTGGACAACATGTTCTGCACCCACCTCCAAAATAAACACATCTAGCAAATCACATAATAATTTTGCATCTTTGATATGTGAAGCTGCATCAACAGATTTCATAAACATTGTCCACTTGGAACAACTAACCAAGAAGTTTATAAGGGTTTTCCCCTTTTGGTCGGTCCAACCATCTGGCATCACAGTGCATCCTATTTGTGCCCATGATGCCCTAAACTCTTCCAGTCTTTTGGTGCAATCAACCTTTTCCTCTTGAAGAATGTGGCCTTTAAAGTCATCATAAGAAGGGATTTTGTACCCTGGGCCAACAATTGCAATAACATCAACAACAGGCTGGAAAAATGGATTATTCCTTGCAACGCTGAAAGGAATATCACTCCAAAGGAGAAACTAGCCCAACAATTGGTTAGCTTGTTTGTTCTCATTTTTTTTAAGCATTGAAGTGATAGATGGTTGTGAACAAGACATGGTTCTAGGAACAAAAAATGATAAGGTAGCTACAGGGTTGGTTGTAGACATTGATGCTGAAGTAGAACCAGTGCCACTTCCATATTTACCTCCTAACACCTTCCCTGTTAGTTGCTTCTTCAGATCTGCTTTGGCCACTCTTTCTTGCTCTAATTCTTCCAATGATCTCATGGCTCTTCGGATGATTTCCGTATTTGTATTGTTGCAAGGCCTTACATCATGTCCAGGGATTTTTGCAAGTTGATACTTCAATCTATAAACCCCCCCTTACATATGCTGCCCACACAACTTGCAAGACAAGTTCAATCTATCAAACCCTCCATCAGGTTCACTAAATTCCCATAGAGGGTTCAATTTCCTTGGCATGTTTGTAACTTGGTTGAACCCTTGAGTTTTAATGTAAGATGAAGTTTGAACTTTGAAATTGAACCTATGGCACAATAAGAATTGCAAGTTACAAAAAGAAAATTACATACATGACATAGCACATTGAATTTTTGACAAACAAACAAAAAATCCTCAACTCAATCCAAAATGAACTCTCTGCACTCTATGCAACAAAAATGAAAAAAACCACCATCAAATCCACTCAAAAATCATTGATAATCAATGGGTTATAGAAACCCAAGCAAAAACAAGAAAAAAACCAAAACAAATGGCCAAATTTGAAAGACGAAATTCTCTTGCTTGGGATGCTAAAATCTACAGGCTTCCTCCTCCTCTGCCCTAGTAGACACCTTCCAGGGTTCCTATCCTCCTCAGCTCTCAATCCATGCCGTTGTCTGATCAAAATGACAAAAAAAAAAATCATGTTTTCCCCTATAAAACGCGTTGTTCACCATCCCTGCGATAACTTCCCATCGAATCGTGATAATTTCGAAATAATCGCGCTTTTTTGAAGTTATTGCAATTTTTTTGCCAATTTTTTGGAAAAAAAATTGCGTAGTAATTGGGCGAGTTTATCAGGTATTCGAAAAAGTGATTTTTTGATGTTATCGCGATAATATCACGATTTTCGCAACACTGGTATTTATACACATCTTAGAAGTTCGAATTAGCCTCCTTGGCTTACATAAGCCCCAAAAATAAAATAATGTGCTAATAATACATCCTTTTGGTGACAATCCCACCAAACTAGCTCATAAATGAAAAAGTAAGCCTCTCAAGAGGTCGAATAATAATCTATGCATGTCGTAGGGCCCTCTAAGAGGGCTAATGAGGTCCATGGGTGCCACAATGAAGAATAAAACTCTCAAAGGCAGTGGAAAAGGGGTTGGCCCCTTGTAATAACTTGTGGTGCTCCAAATGGCATGTGGGGCAAAACAAGTGTCCTCATGGGTCTCCAAACAAATTGAAGATGCTTGTAGGTTGCCCGTAAGGGCCAGGATGATAATGTAGGTGATGCTACAACATCGTACAGTCTTGGATCATCTGCTAAGTGTACAGTGTAGATCCGGGGTCAGCTGTGCATGATGGATCAGGTGCATCCTCCTTGTCCAATAAGTGAACCACAATCAATATTTGAATGGCTGTGGGGATCCATGAAGTGCAATCTGCTGCTGTGGAGGCTCATGGCTCTCAACGCTGACCCTATATGTGCCAATGTAGCCCTCTGGAGGATTAGGACCCTGTATAGGGAGACCAAACCCAAATGGAAACCATCTGCAATCTTGCATAAGATCTAATGCGTCCCCTAGCCTTCCAGTACAACAAGTCATTAGAGAAATCAAGTAAATGAGCTTACCTAATCATGGACCACAGGTGGGGACTTCATAATGGCTTGCCCTTCCATAATGGGCTTCGAGGTGTGCCAATGTCTCCTAAACTCCGAATGGGGTTAACCAAGTGCCTTATTAGGTGGCTTCTATTTCTAAAGGGGATAATATGTTCAAGGTATATCTTTCAAAAGGTGGTGGCATGTGACAGATAGGTGAATGAAGTAGGGGATGAGAAGGTGCAACCTTGGGTCACATGCTAGGGTAGAAGGGTGGCTAATAAGAGGGAAGCCCACACTTGGGTTTATAATGTGTAGGAGAGAGCAATCGTGGTACATAAGATATAGCAGTGAATTCCCCCCTTTAAGGTGGGGTTGTTTATCACCCACCAGGGGTTGGGACTATCATGGTTCCTATATGATGAAGAAGGCTCATAGAACTTGTAGGAACTAGGGTTATGGGGTAGAGCTCATGTATTGGCTTTTGCCCATGTGCTAAATGTTTTTGTTCCATCCATCTTTTGCATTTTGTGGTACTTTTCTTGTTAAATGTGGCCATATATGCTTTTAAATTTCTTTTTAGTTGCATCAACCACTGGGCTTCATTCCAAGCCGTTGTTGAAGAAAGTGTAACTAGGTTCGGTATTTACAAATGTAATTTTGATCTTTGTAATTGTCAAGAAAAATAAATATTGTTTTTGTAAATTATAAGAATGAGTTTC
>APFE030645881.1:0-13057 GCA_000404065.3 Pinus taeda
GCTGCAACAAGCGTTGGACTTGAGGTAGGATCGAAAAACACTTGGTTTCTCATAGAATAATGTATGTTTAGAGAAGGATTTCTCTTAATTGTCTTGTTTGTCACTAGAGAGTGTTAGACTCCTAGGGAGGTTAGTTTTGTCAGCAAAAATAACTCTTTCCGCATGACACTTCCCAGTGGTGAAAAGGTAATGCATGAAAATCATGAAAAGGACAAAAGGAATATGAATTATGATTTTAGAGACTCCAATGTTGGGTTTGAGAACCACCACATTTCAAATATTGATATGATTACTTTTGATGGAAAGGGTCTGGTAACATGGATACTACAGACTAAGCAATATTTTGATCTCTGTGATGTGCAACACACAGAAAAGGTATGAATTGTATCTTTATATTTAGAACCAAATTAGTTCATATGGTATCAATGGATTTGTTCTTGTAAAACACTTGTTACTTGGTCAACCTTGTCAGAGGAAACGATAGCACATTATGAGGATACAAGGAGAAACAGCTTCTTTAGCCAATTGATCAATCTCAAACAAAAGGGTTCACTAGTGGAGCACTTTTAGGATTTCAAAATTGAATATCAGGGTAATTGATATTCTAAAGGAGCATAGGATTTATGTCTTCATAGGCACTTTAAAGGATATAATCCAACATCAGGTTTTCCTTTGGGAACCTTATTCATTATAGAAGGCATTCGGGTGGCAAGAAAAGTTGAACGAAAAATTATGGCAACAAGGAAGTCTACCACTCACAACCTTCCACAACCTACAAGTTTGACACCATAACAATTGGAGGAAAAAGGAGAAAAAGGGATTTGTTACATTTATATTAGAAAATACACTAAATGTCATAAGTTTGTTACGAATAAATTATTCTACATAGATTGTGAAGAGGAGGAAACAATGGAACAAGAAACATCAAAAGAGGAGGATATACACGAAGAACCAACCCCAAATAAAGAAGAAATTAATTTGAACATATCTTGTAATGCATTTGTAGGAATTGTGACTCATCAAACTCTTAAAATAGAAGGATATATCAAGAAGAAAAAGATAATAGTGTTGATTTATTTGGGTAATACCCATAATTTTGTTCATTGTAAGATAGCCAAGGAATTGAATTGCTTCCTATATCCAGCATCAGAGTGTCAATTGATTGTTGCAAATGGAGGAACTATAAATTTCTCTATAAAGTGCCATAATATCAAGCGAACCATGGGGGAATATTTATTGAATATTCTAATTCTTTCCATTCCAATGGATGGTGTTGATGTTGCACTAGGAGTCCAATGGTTACAATATTTTGGGACAATAGTTTTTAATTTTCAAGATTTTTTATTGAATTTTTTTTGGGAAGGAATGGAAGTTGAATTAATGGGTATCGTATGGAAAATATTAAAGATAATCAGCATTGATGGCATGACAAAGCTTCTGAAGAAATAACAATGGGTCATAATTAAGAAATTATGCTCACTAGAGGTTCTAACATCGCAATCATCTATTTCTCCAGCTCTCCAAAAAGCCTTTGAAAATCATTCCAAGGTATTCGATACTCCCGAAGGACTCCCACCTATTCATGATCATGATCATGCTATTCATTTGATTTCAGGAAGTGTTCCTCTAAACATCAGACCATACAGATATCCCTATGCCCAAAAGAGTGAAATTGAAAGTATGGTTACAGAAATGCTAGAGGTCGATATTATTCAACCTAGTCAAAGTTCTCTCTTTGCACCAGTAGTATTGGTGCATAAGAAGGATGGATCATGGCGTATGTGTATGGATTATACAGAGCTCGATAAGCTCACTATTAAAGATAAAATTCTCATTCCTTTCATTGATGAATTGGTGGACAAATTACATGGAGCAATTTACTTCACCAAGTTGAATTTTCATTCAGGATGTCATCAAATTAGAATGAAGATTAAAGACATTTTGATAAAATAAAAATAAAAAAATAAAAATTAAAATAAAATAAAAAACATTCAGAACTCGTGAGGGTCATTATGAATTTGTGTTCATCCCTCTTTGCCTTACTAATGTACCTTCCACATTTAAAGTTTTGATGAATTCCATTTTCATACCCTTCCTTAGAAAATTTGTGTTAGTATTTTTTGATGATATTCTAATCTATAACAAGTCTTGGAAGGATCATGTTCAACATGTTGACAGGGTGCTCAAACTATTGGAGGATAAACAATTATATTCAAAAGCCTCCAAATGTTTCTTTGGAGTACAAAAGGTGGGACGTTTGGGTCATATTGTATCTCACGAAGGCGTTAAGGTAGACCCTAACAAAATTAAAGCCATTAAGGAATGGAAAATCCCCACAGACATAAATCATCTTCGAGTATTTCTCAGTTGATAGTGTATTGTTGCAAGGTTGTTAAGAATTATGGGAGAATAGCAGTACGTCTAACAATATTACTAAATAAAGATGCATTTTCTTGGACTCCATAAGAAAGAAAGGCCTTTGAACATCTTAACGAGGCAATGTTCCAAGCATCGGTATTAGCTACACCATACATCACAAAAGTCTTTATTATGGAATGTGATGCCTCAAGAAATGGAATTGGTGTTGTTTTAATGCAAGAAGGAAGACTCATTTATTTTGAAAGTCATCCAATCAAAGGAAAGTATTTACGCAAACCTATTTATGAGAAGGAAATGTTGGAAATACTACATGCACTAAATAAATGACGATCATACCTAACAAGAAAACACTTCAAGGGAAAAAATATCGTGATAGTCTTAAATACTTTTTGGAACAAATATTATATTCACGAGAGCGGAAAAAATTGGTCCCAAATATGTTGGGTTATGACTTTGAAATCATCTACAAAAAAGGGAAGAAAAATGTTGTTGTGGATGCACTCTCAAGAAAGGATGAGGATGTGGAAGCATTGCTTTGTGGCATTTTTATTATCCAACCTAATTTGATAACAGAAGCAAGGGATGAATGGAAGAATGACAAGGAGATGTGGACACCCATTCAAAAGTTGCAACAAGGTCCTAGTACACCTCATACATTTAGTTGGAAAAATTATTCATTATGGTACAAACATCGCTTATATATTTGTAAGAATTCCAAACTCAAGAAAATTATTCTTTTGGAATTGCACACCTCCCCCTTATGAGGGCACTCGGGATTTTTAAAAACTTACCACAAGGTCAAGATGGAATTTTTTTGGGATGGCCTTAAATCTTATATTCAGAAGTTTGTGGTAGAATGTTTGGTTTCCCAACAAAATAAAGCTGATAAAATTAAGACCTTGGGTCTATTACAACCTTTATCCATTCCAAGTTAGCATTGGGAGGAGGTCTCAATGGACTTTATCACAATTTTACCCATTTATGAAGGAAAGAGTGTCATGATGGTGGTCATTGATAGACTTACCAAGTATGCGCACTTTTGTGCATTATCTCGTCTGTTTAAAGCCAGTACAGTTGATAATGCATTTATGGAAAAAATTCAAAAGATACATGGAAACCCAAAGATAATTGTAAATGACAGAGATCCCATTTTCACTGGAAAATTTTGGACGGAATTATTTTCTTATCGTGTTACTCAATTACCTCATAGCTTATCTTATCATCCTCAATTTGACGAGCAAACTGAGATAGTGAAAAAATGTTTGGAAGCATATCTTTGTTTCCTTGTATCTAATAAACAAACATAATGGTTCAATTGGTTACCTCTAACTGAATGATGGTATAACACTTCCTTTCATACTATGGCCAAAATGACCCCATTCATGGCACTTTATGGATATCATCCACCATCCAACACATCATCTTTAAAAGAAAATTATAAGGTTCAAACAGTGGAATATCACATCAAGAATCAACAACAAGTTCTCCAACTCTTAAAGGATAACCTCACTCTAGTATAGAATCGAATGAAATAACATACAGATCAACATCGTAGTGAAAGAAGTTTTGATGTATGTGACTCAGTATTTTTAGGCTACAACCATACAAACAAGTTTACCTCAAGAAAGATAAGAAGGATAATAAATTATCACCCAACTACTATGGTCCTTACAAGGTGTTGCAAAAGATTTGTACTATGGCATACAAATTGGAGTTTCCTACATCTTCTTGAGTACACCCAGTTTTCCATGTTTCATGCTTAAATAAGGTTATCGGTGACAAGATCCTAGTTCAAACATTGTTTACAGAACTTGATGAAGACTCGAAAAATCATATTTGAGCATGAAGAAGTCATAAGAACAAGAATCCAAAAGCTGCATAATTGATTAATTTCAGTGTATCTCAGTAAGTGGAAGAACTTACCTGCTGAAGATTCCACATGGGAGGATGAGAATTTTATACGTAAGCATTTGAAACTACTCAAGCATTGAGGATGACAGTTTTTTGAAGGAGAGGATCACGTTAAGTCTCTATAATACTAGTGTATCCCTCTTATTGTTATTGTAGCCCCCTATTGTTATTATTGTGCCCATGTATCCCCCATGTTGTTATTGTTGTGCCCCATAGAAGCCCACTATTGTTATTGTTTTGCCCTTACATTATTATTGTTATGTAGGCTTTGATTATATTGTGACCCCTTAGACTCCTATGTATACCAAGGAGGTCTTATCATTTGTATCATCTAAGAATTGTTCATTTATGTAATGTAAAGGAGGCTTCCCCCTGGAAGAAGATAATTTTTAAGTTGTTTATCTATATTTTATTTTGTTTTGTGAGTTGGTTGCATAACATGATAAATCATATACAGGAATTTGCAAGTGTATGGAGAACCTCGATAAGTGCAACCCATGATGTTTCTTTTCGTAAACATGGGAAATGAGTATATTATAGTTCAATGAAATTGTGTCCCATTATTTTATATGGTTGTATATAATATTAAGGGATTCACCAAGTGTTTACAATATTCTATAATTTAGTGAAAGATGTCCTAAGATTTTATAATATTTTATAGTTTGGCAAAAGACTCACCAAAACATTATATGTACATATTATATTACTCATAAAATAGCCTATACATTTTCCTATGTGCAATGGGGATTCGCCCATTTATTATATATATAAATTTCAAGAGGTTTGTTAAAGTTCTTCATGTTATTAACTCTGATTGGAGAGTCTAAGAATTGTTATAATGATTACATCACCGCCATAGTTGGTAATATTTAGCCTTTTTTTCAAAACATTATTTTCATAATGGAGTTTAAAGAAACTTGAAGGCTTTGAGCAGTATCGTCAGCAACATTAGAGCCTCCAAGCTACTACTAGTAGGTGACAACAGCAGCTACAACTTTGTATCAACTTCAGAGACATCAACAGAGATCTTAGGGTGACCAATTTTAAATTACAGGTTAAGTTTGGATATTATCTATTTTGAAAATTATAATTTATAAATTTTATAGTATTAGTTAGTAGATTCAATCCTAAATCTCATCCAAATTATTCTAATAAATTATTAATTCATAATAAAAACAAAAATAAAAATGCATCCCTAAGAGTTAGCTCAATTGGACGATTCCCCATTGCTAAAGCACCTTTGATATAGAGAGGTCACGGATTCAATTCTCTCAACACCCTTGGGGTTAGTCTCCATGGTTGAGGCAACAGGAAGTGATCCCTTCGGCTGGATCTTCTCGGTACAAATATTCCATGGACGTAGAGGCCACTAATTTTTGAGGTCTATGAACCACATTAAAATAAATTAAAAATAAAATTACTTTTATTTAAAATAACTAAACTTTAAAATAATTAATCAATAATGAAATAACCCCGGGGGTTATCTCAAGTGGTCTTGAAATAGACTTGAAGTTCTTTGATATTGTTACTAGTTTTTGTTGGTCATAGGTTCAACTCTGTTTGATTCCCTTAGGGTGAGGGCTCGTAATCAAGACCAACAATTTACTCGATTTACCATCCACGAAATGTGCAGAAGTACTATGTGGTTTCCTTTTCTTTTATGTCAAGTTAAAAATATAGAAAAAGAAAGAAAAAGGAAAATTAATGAGTAATTAACCACCTTTATATATAATGTTGGAAAATGTTTAATAATATTATAAAATATATATGATTTATATATAAGTTTCAATGGTTGAATCATAGCTAAAGTAATTTGGAGGTTTGGTCTTTCTACACATCTTTTTTCACAAGCTCGTTTATTTATAAGCATAGTTTTCAATTATAAGCAATAATTATCATTTTAAAAAATCAATTAATTAATTTAAAATAATTGGTGAATAATTAAATTTGTATATAAAATATTGGAATGTTTAATAATATTTATGCATTGATATAAACTAAATGGTTGACAAAGGTCAATAAGCATCAAAATACTTACTTTATGAAACATTTCATATTATCAAAATTAAAAAGAAAGAAACAAATCATAAAAAATAACTAAATTATAACTTTAACTTATTATTATACCAATAAAGATGTTTATCCCTTTATGTCATTTTCAATATTTATTAATTAAAATACAATGTCATATGAACATAAGTTATGGTTTTTTTTAGAGATGTGGTATTACTAAGTCATAGTATCGGCCTATAGTATTGTAACAAAGTCTATTTACAAGTTAACCAGTATAGCTCAATCTTAATTAAGGATATAGCAAGTGCAGAAAGGAATAGGTACAAACCTCTTTTAAAGTGAAAAATTTGAAAAAAGGTTTGTACCTAAAGAGATTTGACCCCTCTAGACACTTGATACAACGGTGATCAAGATGGATCTATATCTATATATAATATATATATATATAGTATATATATATATATATATATATTAATATATATATATAGTATTCAAATTGAATTTTTTGAATGCATAAATGAATTCTATTAGTGCCTAAATCTATCTCAGACTGAAAAAAGGCAGGTCTAGGGTAACATCAAACCACGCTTAACCTGGTATCTAGCCCTACCAGGTCAAGAGAGGGCTCTCTCCTTGTCAATCTCACTTAGAATATGGAAACTAGGGCTTGAGATGACTGAAAATAAATGTTGATTTTAGGCTAGGTATATTAGGTTAGAGGATTTTGTTTGACTTTGATGGTTGGTTGCTGGATCAAATGAAGAAGGCAACTTTGGGTCCAGGAAATCAACTCAGATTTGCAGGAGGTTCTGTGGGGCGAGGTAGGTAGGTGTTTTGGCACTTTGAATTGGTTGTGATGGTGAGTCTAAGACCAGAGAGGAGTTGGAGAGGGAATTTAAGGTTCATGAGTCCTCTTCAAACAGCAGAAAACATTAAAAACTAAATGTATCCTCAAGGTAGAGCACTGAATATCAATGGATTCCACCTATTTATCTTGATTCATTTAGTTATGAAGAAAAGGAAATAGATCTGGCACATATACACATAAGAGAAACTAAATAACAAAGGAAGAAACAATGCCAAGACACATTACCACAAGAATCCCACAAAATGCTGCAAAACCCTGGTTCATTTCCTTGCCAAACTGCAGAAGTGATTTACAATAAAGCTCAAAGCATCCACAACAATCCAACCTTTACAAATGACTAAGAAAGTACATAATATAGACATCAAACCACCTATGCTAGCCATCAGGGGTCAAATCCATGATTTAAGGAGCTGTTTCAACAACATCTAAACTAGGAACTAGAAAATAGGCAATGGAACAGCTTGCCTCTAAAAATATGGAAACTAATTCATTAATCCTCAAACCACCTCTAATTTATGTATCTACCCCCTTAAGTCATTTTTCATCAAATTTACATCATATTACATCATTTACCATCACAAATTTACCAAGGAGAGAGAAAAAGTCAACTGATAGTCAAACTAGGCAAAATTCTAAGTTTTTAGGCAAAATTGGCAAAAGTTTTCCTCATGCGTAGCACCCTGAGCCTGATCCGCAGCTCCGCTTCAAGGCTACTTTTGGAGGCCTTGCACTTCACCAAATCAGGCCCAAGATAGCTTGTTGGAAAGCTCTACCTGTCTAGTTTCTGGAACACTTTGAGTTGTCTGATTTGGAGTTGATTTGCCCCTTAAAAAATCATTTCTACCAAGACTGGTTCCTCTGGGTCCAAAAAGTGGCAGAGAGGGAATTTTTTAGGTGTTTTTTGCCCTTTAGGTGACCTAGATCTCCTCCAAATTTTATGAAACTTTCTGGGTTTCATTTTTCTTCATGAGGAATCCAAAATTGCAAGCTATTTTGCAAAATACTGAGCAAACTCAATGTGCATTTCTGGTGGCGTTGCGCATCAACTGAAAATTCCTATGTTTTTAATTACAAAATTGTAAAATGACAAAAATTTCCCAAAATTTCTCCAAATTTGGCAGGAAGAAACCATATTAAGAGCTTTACTGATCTAATGAATCTTTTAGCATGTTTACCCTTGTCTTGCAAATCTTATTTCGAGCTAAGTAATGATAAACCATATGGCACAGCATTTTCTTTTCTTTGTTAGCTTTCTCAAGGTGAATGTCCACCCTTTCCAACAATGATTCTCGGTTAGCTTCAATTTCTTGCTCAAGGGATGTCATCTTGAGTTTTCTTCTCTTTGCCACTTGCCTATGTTCTCTAATCATTTGTAGCTCCATAATAGCTTTCTTATCTTCCAGTTGCTTGTTTTCCTGCTCAAGAAAGTTAATGATCCATTTGGCCCTCTCAAGGTCAAGTGATAAGGCTTGGATTTCAGCCTCCTTCTCTTTGATAATCATGTCCTTGAGTCTTGAGCTTTGAGAGCCCAAATCAGTGACATCCTCCTCAATCAAAACAAAATCCCTGTCTTGCCCTTCAGTAGGGCCCTTTTCCAACATTTGTTGCTTTCCTTTGTCTCTGCCCTATACCTGTTTAGCTAGAGAAGAAGGCAAAGCCCTCTTCACCCCTGGTGAAGATGGCATTTTCATGTGGTCTAGTGAAGAAAACGAGACCCATTCCACCCCTGGTGGAGATAGTACTCACTTGGCAGCTGCAAAAAGCATCCTAGTGCCTCTTTCATAAGTAAAAAACACAAGAACATGAGCCTCTTCTGTTTTACTTTCAGGCTCTTTTTGTTGCCTAGAAGTTTCACCTTCCTCTTGAGGATCTGAAATATTTGAGGCCCCTTGAAGCATTCATGGGCAATGAAAGTTTCCCATGACACTCCCAACTAAGTGAGCTGATGCAAAACAACAATTTTGATGATAGAAAAATGATAAATACTATTGAGCTACTGTGGAAATGGTTTTCTTTTTGCAATCACTGACATCCTCTCTATGTTTTTACATATGAAATAAGGAATGCTCATCATTCTAACCATGGTGAAGTGCATAAGCAATCTGATGTGGTAGGCATAAAGTATGGAGAACCTACCCTCACATGTAAAGTATTTGATGATAAGCTTCATGAGTGGAACATACCGGTCCTCCAAGAATTTGAAAGGAAACACCCTGCTAAGTTTAGAATGGTATTTGGCCTTGATATAAGGTTCATAATGCTGCTTACTAATATTCTGCCTTTTGTTCCACTTTTCCCCTACATCTAGCATTCTTGCAGCTTCTACAATGATAGCTGGTGAAAGAGTGAAATTGACCCTAGCAAGATGCACTACATTATTTTCCATGTTTATGACAAACTGCCTTGCTAACTCATGGTGATATTTGACCCTCTCAACCATTTCAAAAAAACTAAAAACGGGACTAATATCTGAAATATGTGGTGGCTAGAGGGAAAGCAAGGAGTTCACTCATGCTAATAGGTTCCTCCCTAATGATTTTTCCACCCTTGTGAGGTTTCCTGGGCTGCACATTTCTTTCCCTTGAGCTATCACTAAGTGTTTCTTCTTCAAAACTTGATTCGCTGCTTCTTTCCATGATGCTTGTCTTAGGGATGTGATGTGATGATAGTATGGTGCACAATGACAATTGGTGAGAACAAAGAAGATAAGTTTGAAGATATTTTGTAAATGTGAAGTGGATAGGGGAATGTAGGGACAGAGTCAGGAAATTAGGGTTTTGACTTTATGAGGGACTTAGGGTTTAATGAAGGGAATTAGTTTCTTAGGGGAATAGGGAAAGGGAAAATGGAATTAATGGGTAGATTGAGGGCAATGAAGTTGAGGAAAAGGGGAAAAAGATGCTAGTTTTATAATGCAGTGAAAGTTTTGCAATGAGATGAAAATGTATGAAGGCAAGCTAGGGTTTGATTTTAAGAAGCAAAACTCATGAAGAAAATATGAAGAAGACTAATTATAGCTCAATATCAATGAAAACTTACTTGTAGGAGAGAAATGCAGCTTTTGGGAGAGTTTAGGATGAATTTGAGTGATTTTGGAACCTCCCTGGCCAATGTGCAGCACCTGCCTGATGCGCAACGCCTGTGTATTTTTACACTGGCAGAAATTCTCTGATGCACAGCACTAGTCTGATGCGCAGTACCAACCCTTTGATGTGCAGTGCCAGGCAAACTTGCTGCAAAAGCAGGGTTTTATTCCTCCTTTGCTCGATTTCCCTTAAAATCGTGATTTTGGCTCTCCACTTGATGTTTTGCACAATGAAATGAATGGCTAGCATGAATTCACTTTGTAAATGAGGCACTTTAATTTTTCCTCATTGCAAACCCACTTTTATAAAGTCTTAGTCACTTTTTCTCAAAAACTCTATTTTTCATTTGAAGTTTGAATTTTTTCTTGACCATTTGATGGACTAATGCATTGGTGCTTTTGTTTTTGTAGTGGCAAGAGTTGGCAAGGTGACCAGGAACAACTGTTGAACTTATTACATAGAAACGCTTAATTTACATGAAATTTATACATAAAAAGGAAAAACTATGTTTTCACCTCAAAACAAAGTTTTGAAGTAAAAAATATTTATTGAGCATATCAAAAGCAAATTTATGATTCTACTAACTTATTTATCCTCCTCATGTGCTTGCTGACCTTTTTATTCAATTTTGGATGACCATGATGACAAACCCTAGACCTAGTGAGACTAAAACCCTAAAACTAATTTTTTTAAATGGAATGAAATAGGATGATAGTAAATGATCTAAAAAATGTGAAAATAGGTCATCAAGTGAATGTCATGAGGAAAATTGACATGAAACCACTACCATCAGTTGATCCATGACCTAATAGAATGTAGCTGATTGGATGAGACACCTAATATGCGTGCAAAAGAGCAATTTGATCACTAATGGAACTATGAAGATATTGACACTAACATTGGCTCCAATGGGGATGGTAGCTCCTAGGAGGTGCCAAGAACCACAGATATCTGGAAAAGTAGATAAGTGCCTTCATCCATTGGGCAATATGGGGTCAATAACTTCAAAACACCCAAACAAATGCCTTGACTCAAGACTCAAAACTAAACCAACTCAACTAAGACTCAAACAACTGACACTAAACAATCAAAGACTGAAGCCAAAGATTCAGCTTTATAGCCTTAACTTCGGGCCCCAAGCTAAATGAATGGTGACAGTGCAAACTTTTGCAATGAAAGAAATAAAGTGGTATGTACAATGACAAAATGTGATAGCAGAGAACTTCTCAGAGATAGTGTCGTTTCAGAAGCCGACCATTTACTGCCCCTCCTGGACAATCTTCCCCGTTCATTTCTTTGAGTAGAAAAGCATTTTGACCTCTATATGAAGCAATTCTATATGGTCCCTTCCACAGGTTCTCGAACTTTCCGTGCTTACCTTTATCTTCATTTCTAGCATCCCACCTTAGCACTATGTCTTCAATCTGAAATTTGTCTGCCTTTGCCTTCCGATCATAAATCTTTTTAATTCTCTCCTGCAACCTGGTATTCTGAAACAATTCCTCTCTCGTTTGTTGTAAATGGACCATTTGGTTATTCTCCACTAAAAATGATCTTCCTCACTACCAGCTTCCTACAGAATTTTAACAACGGGACTGCGAGAGATGTCGGGAATACCGTGTCAATACCATATACAATCTCGAACGGAGACATTCCTATTGACTTCTTTTGGCTTACTCTATTTGCCCATAGTGCATTAACCAATTTTTTATGCCAACTCTTCTTATTGGTTTCCAGCAGCTTTTTAATGATGTTGACCAATGATTTGTTTGAAGATTCATCCAATCCGTTACCTTGCGTATAATATGCAGTAGAATGTCCTAAGGTAATTTTGTATTTGCTGCAAAAGTCAATCATCTTTTTGGACTCGAAAGCGGTTATGTTCTCTGTAATAAGTTTGTTAGGACAGCCAAAACATGACAAAATATTTGTTTCAAGAAACTGAATTATTACCGATTTCGTAGCCTACCAAGTGGGGATTACCTCGATCCACTTTGTGAAATAATCTGTCACTATTAAGATCAACTTGTGTTGAGCTGAAGATGTGGGATGAATCTCTCCAATAAAATCTAGGCCTCATTGCTAAAACGGTGCACTAACTTCAATTGGCTTGAGAGGTAGAGGTTGCAACTTTCTTCTTCCCTAAAAAATCCGGCATTCATGACAACATGTGATAGTTTTATAAACATCAGCAAACAAGGAAGGCCAATAATACCCTGCTCTCAAAATTTTGTTAGCCGTCGTCTTCCAAAATAAGTGACCTCCACAATCTCCCTTATGAAAATCACTCATGACTTGTTGTGCTTCCTCTTCAGTTAAGCAATTCAGCAAAATGCCTTCGAGATCCTTCCAATAAAGTGCATTGTTCAAAATACAAAATCTAGCAGCTTTAAGTTTCAGAGTTCTACCTTTATTTTTAGCCATCCCTAATGGTGGTGAAAGGTGTTGAAGCCCATATACAATATCTGAATACCAAGAAGAATGGAGAAAAATTTCAAATACCTGAATCAGCGAACTATCTTTGTCTTCTTCAGACATGGCTACAATCAGATTTATGTCCAATGCATGTAGATTGGATTCGGCCATTAACTTTGCTAGACCCTGCCCCTTCATTAGCTTTGTTGGTTTTATCTCCAAATCATATTCTAGCAATGTTGCGATCCATTTGCCTCATCTTCCTTCCAGATCTTTTTGTACCAAAACATCTTTCACTGTTGCATTAGGGATGTAAGCAAGAATATGAAAGTGCAGAATATATACCTGGAAATATTTCAAATCTTTCACCAAGGCAAGAGCTTGC
>APFE030645889.1:0-14272 GCA_000404065.3 Pinus taeda
CCACTTCTGATGGTGATCATTCTGCAATTTCCCTTGGGTCTGTATGAACTGCAGGGGTCGGTGGTCTATGTGGATGATCATTTCCTTCCCCAAAATGTAATGCTTCCATTGTCGGCAGGCCTGCACAATGGAATACATCTCTTTATCATAAGTAGGATACTTCCGGACTGTGTCTGAAAGTGTTTCACTTTGATATGCCACTGGATGCCCGTGTTGAGTAAGGACTGCCCCAATAGCATAGTCAGAGGCATCTGTCTCAACCTAAAATGGTTGTAAATCTGGTAACGCGAGCATTGGTGTCGTGTAGAGGTGATCTTTCAACTCTATGAATGCCTTCTGTTGAGATTCAGACCAAAAAAAAATTGCCTTCGCTCCTCCCTTGGTGACTTGACTCAAAGGCCAAGTGATATGAGAAAACCCCTACATGAACCTGCGGTAGAAGTTGGCAAGACCTAGAAAGCTGCGGAGCTCTATCAGAGTGGTTGGAGATGGCCAATCCCGAATGACTTGGATCTTGGCTGAATCCACATGCACCCCCTGTTCATCAATAATGTATCCTAGATACTGAACCTGGGTCATGCCAAAAGTGCATTTCTCTAAATTGGCACATAGCTTGTGTTGTCACAGTGTTTGGAGAACCTGTCGGATGTGGTGGAGGTGCTCTTCCCAACTCTGGCTGAATATCAGAATGTCATCCAAGTATACCACTACAAATGAGTTGGTGAATGGACAAAAGATGTCATCCATTAGCTTCATGAAGGTTGCAGGAGCATTCGTCAACCCGAAAGGCATAACCAGCCATTCAAAAAGGCCCTCCTTGGCTTTGAAGGCAGTCTTCCACACATCAGAGGGTTCGATTGGTACCTGGTGATATCTTGACTTCACATCAATCTTGCTGAAATATTTTGCCCCCTTTAGTTGGTCGAAGAGGTCATCAATCCGTGGGATCGGGTACCTATTACGGACAGTGATCTTGTTCAGCACCCGATAGTCAATACAGAGTCTCCAAGTCCCATCCTTCTTCTGTACCAACATAATTGGGCTCCCACAAGGTGATGAACTCGGACGAATGGCCTTTCTGCAGCAGCTCCTGAATCTGCCTTTTGATTTCATCATTCTCCAGAATGGAGCGCCGATAAATTGGTCCATTGGGTAGCAGCGCACCTGGGGTCAGATCGATGGAGTGCTTGACCTGACAGTGCAAAGGAACCCCTACGGGGGAGGTGAAGATGTCCTCGTACTCCTCCACGACCTTGTCCACCTGTAGTTGTCGCGTAGAGGGGCCCTGTCTCGAGGTTGTGGCCACCGTATTCTTCTTTCCTTAAGGGCGTATCATCAGAAAAACAAATTTTCTAGTTTTGGAAATGAGTTTACTGCATTGTTTTGCAGTAATCAAAGAGATGGCAGTAGGCAGTGCTACCTCTGGTATCCTGTACAACTGATTTCCCAATGTAATAATAACAGCATGGGGCCTTGATTCATACATAGCATGTCACTTCCACAAGTATGGTTGTCCTAATAATACATCACAAAATTCAAGGGGAGGAATGTCACACAATACCTCATTTGTGAAGGGCTTGATGTTGTATGGAAGGTGACATTGTTGGCTCATGCGAAGATCCCGTCCTTGGTGCAGCCACCTAATGGTGTACGATTGTGGATGTGCTGTGGTCAGTAAGCCCAACCGCTTCACGACCTCTATCGAAATGAGGTTATTTTGGCTCTCGCTATCAACAATGAATTGTAGCGGGGAGCCCCTTACCTACATCTGGGAGTGGAAGAGACGCTCCTCTTCCTCTTGATCTTCGAGTTCATTTTTCTGGATCTTGGCAGTAGCAACAGTAGTGTTGGGATCCGCATCAATGATTTGTTTCCCTTTGTCATTCCCCTTGTCGGGTTCTGACTCAGAGTCAGAACCTGCATCTGATTCTGAAACCTTTAGCTCAGCCACCAGTCACTGCTTCGCTCGACACTCACTTTTGTTGTGAGTGGAGCTCTTATGGAACTCACACCATTTTCCCGTGTCCTTTTTCGCCTTTGCAATGCTTTTGTTTGCTTGTAGCTTTGGCGGGTTGTCTTGGGCTGCCCCACCTTGGCTTTGTCCTTTGTTCTGTGGTTTCGGGGCACCTTTCCTTTGCTTTGGATTCGCAGATCCAAAGTCTCGCTTCTTTTGTTTAAACTTCTGCTCGATCTTGACGGCATATCGGTATGCTATGCCGAGTGAGGAGATGTTCAGGAATTCCATTTCTTCCTGGATGTACTTGTGTAGGCAACCGCGGTATTTGGGTATCAAATGTTGTTCCGAATCCTTGATACCCAACTTCGTGCGAAGGGTATGGAAAAGATTGGTGAACTCCGGCACATCTTGATCCCTTCCCTGCCGCAGCGTGGTCCACTTTATGTATTCATCCTCATAGCTTCCAACAAGGTAGTATTGCTCCTTAATGGCATCTCGGAATGAATTCCAGGTGGGTGCGGCTGAAAATAGCGAGCCTGTAGTTTCATCCTTCTGCTCGCAGTAGGTTTCCCACCAGTCCTTGACATGGGGGGCTGCTATGAGAAGAGCGAAAATAATTTTTTCCCGACTCGAAAATTCATGAACAGAAAAATAACCCTCTAGCAGATTTAACCATTTATCTACGGCATCTGCGTCTATCTAGCCTTCGAATATGGGGATTTCAAAATTAACTTGTACCGTAAAAGGCGTGGCGTTTCTAGAGTAGCTGCTGGAAGCCGATGCCTCACTTTTGGGTAGCCGTTGAAGGATTTGGGCAAAGTTGTCCATCATCGCATTCCGTTGTCACTCGAGGGCTTCTTCGAGCAATATTTTGATAGGATCTCCTGCTCCCTCGTCTTTCTTCTCATCCACCATGGTAGGCCGTCGGGATTTGCGAGGCTGGTCTTGCAAAGGTTCGACCAGCTCAAGCCCTAACTCCTTATATCCCGACCTCATTGGGGACATGCAAAGAAAAACAGAGAAAAGAGCAGACTGCTCTGATACCACTAATCCAGACTTAAACAGGCATGCAACAAATTAGAGAGATGACCATATACACAAGATGCAGTGGAAATAATACTTCATTTCATTAATTGAAAATATTGAAATATGCTTACAACCAGAAATGGAAATAAACTAGTTGGGGCGATAGTAGCTTATCTCTGAGAAGAGATGTGTGGCTACATGCCTCTGAAATGTGTTACAATGAGGTTCGAAGGCCTATTTATTGTTGAGAAACGATGGAAAACCCTTCACATTCAAAAACCTAACCCTAGAAGATGAAACGCCAAATTGTGGGCCCCGTTTTTGGGTAAGTTGGTACATCAACTTCCCGGGGTCGCGAATTGGTCGTGTTATCTCCGTTTGATGTGCATGATAGCCCGTTAGAAAGATCTCCCTGAGGACTACGACGAAAAAGACGATTTTCAGGCAATAAAGTCGCTGGCGGTAGATTTCCCAAAAAACGTCGTTTAGGGCCTCAAAACGGCTCCGGAAGTTTAGGACCTGAAAAACTGCTAAAAATAGCAAACTATGCTATAATTAAGGAAACAAAAAAAACTGAAAGAAGCAGTAGAGGGGATCCAAGTGGAATTAGCGGGTGGCCACCAATATCCACCTGGATCACGAACTCACTCGTCCCACATGGGCCAGTCCCCGCCAGGCGACCCCATATTTAAAACAACAACAAAAAGTTACTCAAATGAACTATCATATGCCATTAAGGTGATTCAAACCTCGTCCTTCACTGGATGAGCGGAGACCATTGCCAATGGGTTACCCGGGCCTCTTGGGAAGCTCTGCCCACATCCATTATTTTAACCTTCATTCGCCAAGCCAACAAGGGAGCGCACCATCATTTTAGAAAACTGGAGGTGGAACCATGAGCAAATGAGGTGACGAAACGAAGGTAGCATAGCGGAACCATGACCAAGTTCCAGACAAATGGAACCATGATTTTCATGTATTTCAAGATAGAATATTCCTTGATGCTCGAAGATTCTCCGAGGAGGTAAATTTTTATTTTGTCATAATGATATGAAGTTTAAAGTCATTTTAACTAGAATTTCACAGGGAATGCAATGGTAAAATCAGAATCAACATCTGAGAAGTAAATTTACAGATTCCTAACAGAGCAGAATCTTTGAAGAATCTTTTAGATTCCTTGGAGGCTAAAATTCGCCAGAATCATAATGCAGCCAACTATATAATCAAAAGTCTCAGAATCTCGTAAGGATCATGATGGTGAGATCATATTTCTGATCTAAGTTGCAAATCTCCATTCAGCCCAGAGAACGAAATCTTTGGAGAATCATGGGGAATCTAAAAGATTCCTATAAGCTGAGATTTTGACGGTGTCAGAATTCGACAAATGGATAGTTGATTTTACACCTCTCAATGATATAAATTCATTGGTGCAGTTAGATTTTGCAACTGAGCCTTACATTTTTCATCCAACTTTAGAGGTGCAAGTATGAATTAGTCATGTCATGTTTTCCTTCATAATTGCTAAGATGATGTATTATGTTTTGATATCCCTGCTTGAGGTTATGTTGTGGGATCACTTTTGCCACATAATGTGAGATGTATTTAGGTTTTCATGCTATGTATTGTTGTTAAGATCCCTGTGTAACTATGTTGAGGGGATACACATTACCACATTGTGTGAGATCATGTTAAGTTATCATGCTGAGAGGAAGCCTTCTTGAGTGAGAATTCCTGTAACTGGAAGGTTTCGTGGATTGAAAAGACACTCTTGTTTGAGGGCATATGACCTTGCTATGACAAAGTGTTGTTCATGTACATCATAATCTCTTTCAATGTTATATGAAGTGGCCAACACCACCTTGACATCGGGCCCAGAGACATAGTCCACACTAGATGAACGCCGTTATCAAATGTGTTGTGTTCATGATTTGTTGATCGTTGTAATGTTTCCTCTTGTTTAAGAATGCACATGTGGTTCTTTTTAAATGTAATTCTAACAACATCACAAAAGTAAGAGATCTTGGATGATTCCAGTAGCTAAAGGAACTCGGATCAGTTGGGGACCCTATCTACTTTATAAAATTAAATTAATATTAATCCTTCCTAAGATGCCTTCTCTCGATTAAAAAGAAATCATATTTTTTAAACACATTATTAGTGTAGAAAACATATTTTCCCTCCAACTACCTAATGGAGGTATAAAACTAGTTTGAAAGCAAAGAAGGAAGAGAAAAAAGCTAGTGAGGAGATGTATTCATAAAATTTGGAAGTTGTCATTTCTTCCTCTAATTTATTCTTCCAAAATCTATATAGCTACGTGTTTTTGTGGTTGTAGAAATCCTTTCAGGAGTGACAAGGAGTAAAATGATCTCACCTATGTTTTGGTATTTTTCTTAAGGTTGTTGTTATTTCTTGCATTAATTATTGTTGTTAGAAGGTCTGGTATTTTATTTTTTTTATATCAGTGCTAACTGGTATAATATTTGCATAAATATTGTTGTCTAGTCTTATAAAAAAGGGTCCATGTTGTCCAACACTATATTTTACTTTACTATTTGACATTATGGTGTCTATTGTATGAGTCTTATTACATCATAGACATTTTAAGTCATTTCTGGTCTTGATTCTCTCAAAAATCAGATGAAAGAACAAGTTGTACTTAAATTTTCGTCAATAATATAAACATTCATGATAGTTTATACCTTTAGCATGTTGTCTCCAATTATTTTGTTGTGTATTTTATGATTTTACAAGGCATATTTCTCTGATATATCAGGCATAAAGTTATTATTAATTTTTATAATAGATCTTAAACATGTTCTTGTACAATCTTTTGGTTGATAGGGTATGACTTTTGAGAAATCTGCTTGTAAAGTGGCATATTAGTTTGCTGTCATTTTGTTTTATTATGTTGGATAATACACATTGGCATATATTATTGTTCTTCCAAATTTCCTTTTTTATATATTGTACTTGTGTAATTGATTTTCTTAAATCTCATTGTACTAAATTGTCATATATTTTTTCCTTTATTTTGACATTTGTAAAAAGATCTTGTGAATGGTTGTAGTATAACTTGTGGCATAAACCCCAAGTCTAGTCCCACTATCTCACTAGCCTAGTCAGATTGGAGGCCGTTGGCAATGAATCTTAAAACCTCAGATTGCCAACAAATCTTATTCAAGTGGCATATCATAGTTAATTCAACCCAAATATCAAGAATAATTGTAGCTTGCAAATATTTGTTTTGTTGACTTTAAGTGTATCTTCTTAAAATTGAGTTGAATTGCATTGCAAATGGATGTGTTTTCAATAGAAACTTATAACTTCCATTTGCTTGGTTTGGCAACATTGTCATCAAGTTGGTCGTATGGAAGATCAATGTTTTGATCTTAATTTTAGAGTATTAACATATATTTTAATGGAAATATTTCCATCTTCTCTCCTTGACTCTTGTAGGGTAGGATAATATTAGTGATTGACAATCAAACTTTAAGTTTTGAAATTTTATCAATAAAAGGGAGCTTAAGCCACAACTATAACTAGAACCAAGAACCATAGTCAACCATAGCTAGAGTCATAGTGTAGCCAAAGCCATATCCCATGAATGTGATTCAATTTATGGTTTTCTTAAAACCGCCCTTTAGTAGAAAACGTATACTTTTGCTAGACCTCAATTTGTGATCATCTTCCAATCATAATTTGTAAACACTTCTAATCAATAGAAACATCAACTTCTACCCAAATTCAAAAATATTCCCAACACTATTAAGCCTTAGAACAAAATTTCACAATTTATAATATCTTCAAATCACCATTCATAAACAATTTTATTAAGCACTTTTCGCAAAAACAAAAGATATGTACTCCCTCTTAACAAATTTACGTTCCATTATATTCAAAGTGGCCAAGTAAAGTAAAATTTACAATGCACATTATTAAAAGTGGCTTGTCAAATTGTATTCCCGTTTTTTGGATTTTTAAATTACTAATTTTTTTTTTTTAATTTATTATTTTTAATATGGAAAGAAAAAAATCAATATTTATAGATTTTGCTAACAGGTTTAGGTGATTTGATATTATTTCCTATTATGAATAATAGTTTTAATGGCGGAATTCATGGGCAAGTTAGAAATGACCTGGACATGGATCAGGTCCTATTGGTTCAGCCGGATTCAACAAGGAAAGCTGTGGTCAACAGTGGTCAAGCGGTGGTCAAACAGAGGAGTCCTACGACAACAAGACTCCATTTTCAAACATCTATCTCTCAAAAAGGGCTAAGGATCCATATCCTTTCTTGATATAAGGCTGAAGCATTGGTCGAATTCTTCCTTCCAAACTACATTGGTTGTTACTGTTTGTTCAGGGATGATCAATCCTTCTCCTTTTCCGCTGTCGCTTTATTACAGCCCTGTGTAAATTGTGCTACAATTTAGGAAACTAAAAAAACTGAAAGAGACAGTAGTGGGGGTCCAAATGAATAAATTCCATTTGTAATAATAAAAATTTGTGTGCAGTTTGTTTTTTATGCCACAACCTTTTCTTTTTATATGAATCAAACTGTTTAATCTTGATGATGTCATTTAAATTTCTGAATTCTGAGAAACTGAAATTCTAGGCTCAAGGAATCTTTTAGATTCCCCCAGATTCCTCAAAGATTCCCTCCTCTGGGTCCTCTGCAAATCGACTGCTTAGATTAGGAAACTGATTGCGCCATTAGGTTTGACATCATGCTGACGTCATCCAAAAAAGGCGCCAATGTTCCAAAAAATCCATATTTTGGCCAAAATTTCGCGTTTTTTGCACTTTTTGCAAAAACGACTGTTGTGTCTTCTGCATGCATTTTACGTCCAAACTCACGCCAACCTGTGGGTCCCTGGTATGGAAGTGACATGGCGAGGTGCTGATACTGAAGGCGATGTTATAAACCTAGAAGTATTCAAAACGCTAATTTTATAGTTTCCTCACATTAATTAATAATTTAACCTTGATACACAATCCTAAGAAGAATGTACTAATTGCTATCATAAGTACTCATATAAGAGAAAAAATCTAACTTCGAGACAAATTTTTCTGAAGGGGGGTGTATGTAATGACCTATCTATAATATAGAGAACACACGAATATTAGCATGCATACGATGCATGCATATGATAGCTACATATACAATGGAAGCATTACATTTTGGGGAAGGAAACGATCATCCACACAGACCACGAACCCCTACAGTTCATACAGACGCAAGGGAAGTTGCAGAATGATCACCATCAAAATTGGTCCACATACCTGCAACAGTTCCATTTGAATATCAAGTATAAGAAGGGAAACACCAAGAATGTTGCAGATTGCCTCATTCGACCACCAATCATGGCAGTAACCACCATGCTCATGTTTAATCTCACTAGCATAGAGGAGGTATCTGTTCAAGTTATGCATCTAGAGGCTAGAGGCAAGAATGTGAACCTAGAAGTTGGGGGATCATCAAAACCCACTGCAAGCAAAAGCAAGGAAAAGAGAAAACAGAAATGGAAAGAGAAGAAGGCAAATACTGTACAAAAGACCATGTCTTCATGCACTCACTGTAATAAGGATGGGCATGATGATGAACACTGCCGGATCGTGCATCCGGAGCTGAGACCCAAGAAGTTCAAGGCAAGAAGAAGAAGACTGTTGTAGCTATTCAAAAGGATTTGGGGTCAGACTCGGGAGATGAAACAACAATCGCAGCCACAGGTATAAAAGGTAAAAATTTTGAAGCATCTACTAGTAATTTTGCACAATCTATTGATAATGAAGAAAATGAGAGGAAATGACATGAGAATTTTCATAATAATAATAAATAAATAAATAAATAAATAATAAAAAATAAAATATCTCCATATCTCCAAATTGAAAAATTCAAGATGTTTTGGAAAGTAGACTCAACAAGATTTCCAACGAGCTATCACATACCCAATTTAGACATCAGGAAGACAGTCAAAACTCACCTTGAAGAGATGTATTCCATTGTGCGGGCCTGCCAACAATGGAAGCATTACATTTTGGGGAAGGAAACGATCATCCACACAGACCACGAGCCCCTACAGTTCATACAGACGCAAGGGAAGTTGCAGAATGATCACCATCAGAAGTGGTCCACATACCTGCAATAGTTCCATTTGAATATCAAGTATAAGAAGGGAAACACCAAGAATGTTGTAGATTGCCTCATTCGACCACCAATCATGGCAGTAACCACCATGCTGATGTTTAATCTCACTAGCATAGATGAGGTATCTGTTCAGGCTACGCATCTAGAGGCTAGAGGCAAGAATGTGAACCTAGAAGTTGGGGGATCATCAAAACCCACTGCAAGCAAAAGCAAGGAAAAGAGAAAACATAAATGGAAAGAGAAGAAGGCAAATACTTTAAAAAATACCATGTCTTCATGCACTCACTGTAATAAGGATGGGCATGATGATGAACATTGCCGGATCGTGCATCCGGAGCTAAGACCCAAGAAGTTCAAGGCAAGAAGAAGAAGACTGTTGCAGCTATTCAAAAGGATTTGGGGTTAGACTCAGGAGATGAAACAACAATCGCAGCCACAGGTATAAAAGGTAAAAATTTTGAAGCATCTACTAGTAATTTTGCACAATCTATTGATAATGAAGAGAAGAGGTCAATAGAACCAGAGAAATAGGAGGACACAACTCCCTAAGTTATTCCTCCAGTACCAGAGAAAGGGGAAGGCAAGCTAAATCTTGACCCTTCCAAGATGAAAATATCTGCAAATAAGGAAAGGAATATGCTGGGTCGACTGTTGTGTAGCTCGGTGAGAGTCGAAACCGGATGGCGCTTACCGCCTTCGGTCCTTGCTGTGGAGGCCACGGAATTATGCGCCAACGTATGCAATCTTGACGGATAACTGTCATTTGCTCCAAAAGTTCGTCTAGGCACCATAGTAGTTGGTCTGTAACTTCTGCAAATCAGCGGGCCACAATGAGCACCATTATCGCAGCTATGAGCTGATGATGGAAAGAACACCCCCATACCAGATGCAAGCAGAAACGCGGCCTCTAGATCAGGGTGTACGGGGGGCACGCAGAGGTTATTAGGGACTAGGACGAGGCTGAGGAGGAGGAGGGCGTGGTAGAGGTCGGGGACAGGGTATCTGTTATAACTGTGGAACACCAGGGCACTACACTATTCAGAATAGAAGTCGTTTGCTTAGAAGCATCGGCCGTTGCAACAAAACTTTGAAAATCGTCTTCTTTCTATTTTAAAACAGAAATACACTGAAAATTAACAAATCTGACAAATCCCTTTAAAGTTGGAGAAGCAGCCCATGTATGCAAGTCAGTTTTGTTCGGTCCTGGAGGGAACTGGTCAACTCAGCTGCACATGCAAGAGACTGCATGATTGCTTGAAGGAATGCGTATTTCTAGCTGGGAGCTGGGTTGACTGCCCAAAAGATTTGCGTAATTTCTGGGAAAAGCAGCTGACTGCTATGCAGATTTGCGTAATTTCTGGGTTGAGCAGCCTTGCTGAGGAAAACAACTCTACCAATTTGTCATATATAGCTTTTACAGTTTCCAACTTTGATACATATGGGATTAGAGAGTCTTTTATAGATTCTATAAGAATCCTTTGGGTTCTCACTTCTTCCTTCATGTATCTAGCATGTGCTTGAGTATCTTCCACCCAAAGCAATCCGTATGGACATCTGATTTATAGCTAAGAGAATCTAACTGCCTCATAAATGTAGGAATTTACAGGGTAAGTTCCTCAGACAGAACACCAAAAGGACACCGCTCACAAACATATCACAGATCAATACACCAGTATTTTGAAGTGGTTAAAACCCTCAGAGAGGGAAACAGTCCACGGCCTGCGCCAACGTGGCTACTACAGGCAATTTATTAATAAAAGAATGAAAATTTACATAAGCTTCTCTCATGCACGGTTAACCTACAAATGACCCTCCATGCGCTTTAAATAGAATTCATGGACCAATCGGGTGTCAAGCCACGGATCAAGTGTCGGTAATACCGAGGAGAGAATGAACCGTCGGATCACTACATATCGTGACCGTCGGATTGTAAGTTACAAAATGTACAACGGTAAAGAAACACACTTTACCTAACTCTATACCTAACTCTATACTAGACCAAGTTGAACTTAACTATTTCCTATGTGTCGGAATATCCTAACATCCCCCCTTAAGAACAACTTGGGATAGGATTGAAGGATTTACAAATATGACACAATAGGAGAAGGAAGGAGGCACTAGAGCCTATCCCCCCTTAGTGACAACTTCCTGAACTCCAAGCATATATCGAAGTTTAGTGAACTTCGCCTCTGTGAGAGCCTTTGTGAAGATGTCTGCAACCTGATCATCTGTTGAACAATATTGCACTTCAAGAACATGGTCATGAATGAGCTTTCTGATGAAGTGCATGTGAAGTTCAATGTGTTTGCTGCGCTGATGCTGAACTGGATCTTTGCAAAGCTGAATGGCACTTTGATTATCACACCAAAGTGTAGTCGGATGCTGCTGCTCAAAGCCAAATTCTGATAGGATCTGACGAAGCCACAAGGCTTCCTTACTAGCTTCCACGGCACCACGATACTCTGCTTCTGCTGACGAAAGAGAAATGGCAGCCTGTTTCTTACAAGCCCATGTAATAGGTCCTGAACCAAGAGTGAAGACATAACCGGCAGTAGACTTCCGATCATCAGGGTCACCAGCCCAATCAGAATCAGTGAAACCAACTAATAGAGGAGTTGCTTTGGCACTGTAATGAATCCCAAACTGTATTGTACCTCGAACATAACGAAGTATTCTTTTAGCTACTTTCCAATTAATTTCACGGGGGTTTTGCATAAAACAAGCAACAAGGCCAACAACAAAGGAAAGGTCAGGATGAGTATGGGTTAAATAAAAGAGTTTTCCTACAAGTTGACGGTATAAGGTAGCATCAAATTCAGGAGAAGTACAAGAGACTGAAAGTTTGACTCCAGACTGAAAGGGAGAAGGAGCTGGCTTACAATCTTCCATGTGAAAATGACGAAGAATATAACAAGCATACTTGGACTGGGAAAGGGAAATACCCTCCTTGGATTGCAAGACTTGAAGACCGAGAAAATAGTGTAAGTGTCCTAAGTCTGTCATTTCAATTTTCTTTTTAAGGCTGGACTTCACATGGTTTATAAGGTTGGGATCACTACCAGTAAGAATAAGATCATCAACATAAAGAACAAGGATGATAAGAGAGTTGCCCACTTTCTTGGTGTAGACAGTATTGTCAGAATAACACCTAGAAAAGCAAGATTCTAAAAGAAAGCTATCCATTTTGGCATACCAAGCCCGAGGAGCTTGCTTGAGACCATAAAGAGATTTCTTAAGTCGACATACAAGGCTGGAGTCTGTTTGGATAAAGCCAATGGGTTGTTCCATATAGATTTCTTCATGCAAGTCCCCATGCAAGAAGGCAGATTTAACATCCATCTGATGGACTTCCCATTTTAAAGAGGCAGCAAGGGAAAGAACAAGGCGGATAGAGTTCATTTTGGCAACAGGGGAGAAGGTTTCAGTGTAGTCAATGCCTTCAAACTGTGAAAATCCCTTAGAAACAAGACGAGCATTATGTTTATCAACTTTCCCATCTGGTCCATACTTTGTTCTGTAAACCCATTTACATCTAACAAGTTTGCGTCCCTTTGGTAGAGGAACAAGATCCCATGTATCATTTGCCAACAATGAATGATATTCTTCATTCATAGCTGATTCCCAATGTGGATGGCCTGAAGCTTCTGCAAAAGTGTCAGGATCATGATTTACTGGAGCTTGAGCCAGTAAAGAAGAGGCTCTTTCAAACTGAGAACGTGTACGTCGCTGATCTGTAGGATCACCGGCAAGATCACCTGCTGCATCCCGAGTAGTACGGACCCATATTGGAAGTTTAGGATCCTGAGAAGGTGGGGGAGGATTGTCATCCTCACTTTCATCATCTGAAGAAGAAATGTTTTCAAAAGTAGAAGAGATAGGAAGAGGTGGCACATCCGCCGGACTAGGCTCGCAGGCCGATTTATTTTCATCAAATTTTACATCTCTTCTAATGATAACATTTTGGACTTAAATGGAATAAGTCTATAACCTTTTACATCTTCAGAATATCCAACAAAAGTACATTTCTCACTCTTAGGTTTTAAAGCTTTATGCTTTTCATCTGGAATATGGGCCCATGCTTCACTTCCAAAAACACGAAAGTGACTTACATCTGGTTTAATGGAACTACAAGCTTCTTCTGGAGTGATATTCTTTAGAACCTTAGTAGGAGTGCGATTTATTATATAATTTGCACAATTAATTGCTTCGGCCCAAAAACTAAAACTGAGTCCTTTAGATTGCAGCATACAATTAGCCATTTCCTTTAAGGTGCGATTTTTCCTTTCAGCTACACCATTTTGTTGTGGAGTGTATGGAACAGTATGTTGCATTTGAATTCCATTTTCGGTGCAAAAGGTGATGAATGTGTTTTTAACATATTCTCCACCATTATCAGTTCTTAGCTTAAGAATTTGATGTCCAGATTGTTTTTCAACAAAGGCTTTGAAGGCCAAAAATGTGTTAAATACTTCGATCTTGAGTTTTAAGAAGTATACCCAAGTGCGTCTGGAGAAATCATCAATGAAAGTTAAGAAATACTTGCAGCCAGAGAATGAAGCAACAGGAAGTGGACCACACAAATCACTGTGAACAAGCTGTAAAAGGGGCTGAGGCGTGCCAAGAGGCACGTTTTTCAAAACTGTCCCGATGATGTTTTCCGAGTACACATCCGGAACAAACACCATCTCTGCAAGATACCATAGGAAGAGCGATAGTTTAAGTGACCAAATCGCTCATGCCAAAGTTTGCTTACTTCATCATTATGAGCAACAAATACTGAGGGAAGATTTGATGAACCAAAGTTGTGAAACTTATACAACCTTGTGGAATCATCAACAATACCAGTAGCTAGAATCTGTTTAGGATCTCTTAGATCCTTGATTACAACATCATGAGGTGAAAATTCAACAATTTCACCTTCACCTGAATGAGTTATCTGACTGATATACAGATAGAAGGTTGTAGGATAAGGTTGGAACACATAATACATCATTAAATTGACCATTGTCTATATAAACAGTTCCAGTCCCTACAACACTAAGAGATCTATCATCACCAACATATATATTTTTGGTGTTACAATCATTTAAAGAAGAAAACATGGCTTTGTTTTTGGGCATGTGATAAGAAGCTCCAGA